>DXKC01001169.1:3365-17219 GCA_031170775.1 Cymbopogon citratus
GGGAGCCAGCTATAAGATTGGAAACCTGATCTTTTGTTAGCTGCTACCACTTTCAGGATAGGTTTACTATTAGTGGTTGAAAATACAGCCTGTTAATACGAGCCTACTAAGATTTCTGCTCCGATGCGTTCTAGGCATGACTGGAATTCGATCTGTTGGTAGAGGCCAGCATTTCTTTTCTTTTGTACTGTGCTTTGGAACTTATTGAGGTGAAGGAAGTGGTGGGCACATAGAACGCGTACACAGAGGAAATCTTGTCCTATGCTTAGTATTTACAGCCGCTGTATCGCACTTTTATTTGTAACAATTATTTCTGTTGACTTTGGGGGCTCGTATTATGATCTCACATGTAAGTGCCTCGCACATGGTGAGCACTAAATGGACCAAACTTGGTCCTTTGCACTTTGCACTGTCACCACATTATGCTGGGTACTTTGTGGCAGATACTGGCCCTGCAGTGTGTAAATACACTTCTACTTGAGATAACTTATTGCTCTAGCTAGTACACCACCTAAGCTTTGAAGAACTCCCTTTTATTACTGGACAAATCAGGGAAATATCTCGTGGAAACCACAATCTTCATGAAAACCCGTGTAAACCACGGCAAAAAAGTCGTCTAAATTTACTAAAAAAATCACACATGTTGATGACATGATGATACATAACCTTGTAAAATATCTTGTCAAAACTCGACTTTGTTTGTGAGATATAAAAATAACAATTTTGAAGCCACAAAGCTGTCCAAATGATTTGTTATAAATTTGTGATTTTTATATCTCGCAAACGAAGTCGAGTTTGTACAAGATATTTTACAAGGTTGTGTATCATCTTTTCATCAACATGTATGATTTTTCTGGTGAATTTAGACGACTTTTTTGCCGTGTTTACACGAAGATTGTGGTTTCCACCAGATATTTTGCCGGACAAATCTCTACTGAGAAGTTAGAACTACCTATTTGTATCAGGAGCAAAAGAACAAATCTGACCATTCTTTCAAAGACCTATCTTGTTTAAAATTTATCAGTAGTGTTGATAACAATTGATCAAGTGTTTTTTAATCCTTTCTTAGCCGTCTCTTTGTAAATCTGAAGTTTGTTTTTTCTCTATCTTTCTCTCAAATAGCAGTATGATGACATGATGCCTATTGTAGATTCTTTTCATGAGGGCAAGAAAATTATCTTGTATGGTTACTGGGATGAGTTCTCTACTTATTTTCATGCATGTCCCTGTGTTAAAGTTGTTGAAATACATGTTTTTACTGAAAGTTGAGTTATCCAAAGAGAGAATGAATGATGAAAAATTATGTCTATTATGCTGCAGGTACTGCACATCTGGTCTTCCCAGTGATATAACTGTGGTAGTTGGGGAACAGTCTTTCCATCTTCACAAGGTAAATTTTCACCAGAATCATTCACAATTGTTTCTTCCCTTTGCACCATTTTCCATTGTTCCACACCATTTGTGCTGATTCATTTTTTCTTTGAATTTGGGGCTGTTACTTACAGTTTCCTCTATTATCAAAAAGTGGCTTGTTGGAGAAGCTTATCAGAGAAAAAATTGATAAGGGTGACGATAGCTGTGCCATTGATCTATCTGACATTCCTGGTGGAGCAAAGGCTTTTGAACTGGCTGCCAAATTTTGCTATGGTGTAAAGTTTGAAATGACTGCCTCCAACGTTGTACACCTTCGTTGTGCTGCTGATTATCTTGAGATGACAGAGAGATATCCGAGGAAAATTTGATCGCACAGACAGAGAACTTCCTTACCCAAACAGTCCTCAGGAGTTGGAAGGATTCGGTCAAGGCGCTTCAAACTTGTGACAGTGTCCTTGATGTTGCTGAAAGATTGCAAATTGTAAAGAGGTGTGTAGACTCTATTGCAACTAGATCATGCAGTAACCCTGATTTATTTGGCTGGCCAGTAGCCCAGTATGGAGGCCCCATGCAGAGTCCTGGAGGGAGCCTCTTGTGGAATGGTATTAGCACAGGAGCGAAGCCCAGAAACAGCAGCCCGGATTGGTGGTATGATGATGTTTCATGTTTAAGCCTTCCGTTATACAAAAAACTCATCTCAGCCATGGAATATCGGGGCATCAGTCAGGAGATTATCGTTGGATCCCTTAACCATTATGCCAAAAGGCGTTTGCCTGGTTTGAATCGGCGTAAAAGCATCAGTGATACCAGCAACTGTCTTTCTTCTATGACTAGTTTAACATCCATCCCTTCTGAAGATGACCAGAAGTATCTTCTTGAGGAGATCGATAGACTACTACCTTTCCAAAGGGATGTTACATCATGCAAGCTACTGTTTGGCCTTCTGCGCACGGCAATCTTCCTGAAAGCCAGTCCCTCCTGTGTGTCGAACTTGGAGAGACGGATAGGTATGCAGCTTGACAAGGCCAGCCTGGAAGATCTTTTGATACCGAATGTCTCTGATTCTGTGGAAACATTGTATGATGTGGACTGTGTGCAGAGGATTGTAGACCATTTCTTGGCAATGGACCAAGAAACTGGTGGGGCCTCCCCTGGCATTGGTGAAGATGGGCAAATGTTAGCCTCACCATCTTTAATGCCAATAACGATGGTTGCTAAGTTGATTGATGGTTATCTAGCTGAAGTGGCACCAGATATGAACTTGAAGTTGCCAAAGTTTCGTTCTTTAGCTGCTGCTATACCAGATTATGCTCGTCCAATAGATGATGGGCTTTATCGTGCTATTGACATATATCTCAAGGTAACACTTTGGTTTTATATGCTCTCTGTGAAAGTTCTCACTTCCTCAAGAACACAGATAAAATTAAATTGCAGTGCATATGTGTCTCACAGTTCTTTCATATCCTTCAACATTGGAAAGGAATTGGTGGATGGCTGTTTTCATGGTTCCAAAGATTAGGTTTAGAAACCTATGATTTTTGTTGCATCCAGAATTCATGATATTGCTGTTGCATTTTAATTGCACATAAGACATAGTTTACCTTGTATTTATTTATGTATCAGAATGTTTGGCAATTATCACGCTAGCAGATCAATCACCTTCATGTTTAATTTGCTCACAGTCCGCTTTGTTTTCGTTTGGTAGGCGCATCCATATCTGTCAGAATCAGAGAAGGAAGAGCTCTGCCGGGTGATGGACTGCCAGAAGCTGTCCCTGGAGGCCTGCACGCACGCGGCTCAGAACGAGCGCCTCCCGCTCCGCATCATCGTGCAGGTCCTCTTCTTTGAGCAGCTACAGCTTCGGAGCTCCATAGCGGAATGCCTCATGATCTCGGAGCCCCTCGATGGCGGCGGTCTCTCGCGGCAGCTTGGCGGCCTTCCTGTCTCGGGCGAGCATCACCGCGGCGCTGGCTGGCCCCTGGCCGCCAGGGAGAACCAGACGCTGCGGGAAGGCATGGACAGCATGAAGCAGCGAGTGTTCGAGCTGGAGGAGGAGTGCTCTGCCATGAGAGAGGACATCGAGCGGCTCGGCCGCAGCCGGAGCGCCGGCAAGAGCAGGTTCCCCTTTGCGCTCACCGCAAAGCCCGTCTGCAGCACCAAGGACAAGAAGGCTGCTCCAGAGACGTCAAAGTCGAAGGCGGTGGCAACCGAGAGCAAGGACAAACTGGCCGTGGTCAAGGGCGGTGCCGCCAGTGATGGCGCGATGCAGCTGAAGCATAGGAAGCACAAGATGAACCTGTCAGCCTGTTAGATATCTATACATACACACAGTATAGGCCCAGGATGAACACGACTGTGAGACACTATCGATGTTTTTTTGACATTTGCTCAGTGAAAATGCATAGTGTATTGGCAGCATGTTTCGGACTTCAATTATCCATCCAGAGTGCCAGAGCAATATGCTCCAGCTGTTTCATGTTTTCCGTTGTACTTGTACATGTCCATGAATCCGAAAAGAATTTACTAGTAGAATCCTACCAAGTTTCTGTGAAATTTCTGGGCTCTAAACAGACTCTCAAACCTCAAATTTGAAAGGGCATATGCATTGATTCTGATAAATCCTTTTGTCTTGTCACTTTTTCCTCTCATATCAAACTGGCCGAAAACCCGAACGAGAATGCCTGCCGTTCTTTTAGTATTTTGAATTCAAATTTGATTTCACTCGACTGCCGAAAGTGTTTAAATTAAGCATGTCACGCTTCTGCTTGTTGCGGCTGTTTGGGCTGCAGCTGCAGAGCACAGCCCATCGGATGCAGCCCAAGCTGAGCAGCTGCCCAGGCCTGCTCGCTTCCGCAGTTCTGCTTATTTCGGCTGTTTGGGCTGCAGCTTCACAGCCCAGAACAACGCAGCCCCGTCTCTTCCCTCTCCGTCCTTCGGTTCCGGCGGCGGGCCTCGAGTCTCGAGCGAGAGAGGGGGCTCGCCTTCTCTAGGGTTTGGTGCCCCAGTCGCTGCCCGCGTCTCCGCCCTCCGGCCAGGTCACTGGCGCTAGGAGGCGCTGAATCGAGTCGGCGACGCCTCACTCACCCCCACGCCCCCACCGACGCCGGGGGGCATTCCTGGGCGGCGACGGCGACCTCGCGCGGATTCTGTCACCCGTTCCGGCGTTCCCCACCGCTGGCGGGCGTTCCTCGCGGCGACGGCGAGCCGCACGCGCGCACTACTGACTCCTCTGTGCAGATCGAGCCTTCCCGGTTCCCGCTAAGGTGAGTGTATCCTCTATCAGGACGCAGCTTTGTTGCGTACATGCGCTCCCCGTCAACTCAATCTCTATATAAGAGCGTACTGAGCCATTAGTGAGCATGACACATCTTCCTTTATAAGGAGAGTTGACAATCTGTGAGCATGAGAAGCATCCTCCATATTATGAGTGGATGTTTCACTCAAGTTTGACATGGCAGCCTGATTTTTTTTTTAAGCTGTAGAAGCTATATATCAGTAATCAGTTAATGTTAACATAGAAGCATCCTCCATATTATGAGTGGATGCTTCACTCTGTTTTTTATACAACTTCAAAAGGCAATAGACATTCCTATGTTGTCAACCTAATGCAAGCAATAGCTGCAGATAACTCTCTTAAACATATGTATTCATGTTGCTGTATGTACCAATTTTACTTCTACCTTTTGGTTGGTCCCGAAAAAACTGCTTCTGTTAATTTCTATAACTGCATTCAGCTCTAGAAGATAGTGGTTGCAAGATAATTTTTGGATCCATGTATTGCACCTTGCTTTCACTCTAAATGGCACTTCTGCAAAACATGTTTTACAACATTTATTTTTATTTTATTTTTTTGCTCCTAGACCTAGAGTTTGATTTTAGGCCTGCTCAAATGTAAGTGCAATTCCAGTACTAGTGCAATTATGGAATCGTGCAGGCATCTACTGATTGGAACCTTTATCTGTGCATGACCTGTTGTATCATGTAAATATAGATTTGTGTTCGGCATCTTTTGCATATTGGTTCCTTTTTTTAGCCCTGTTTCGGATTTTCTTTGCCAGTAGGTAATTAGTACTGCATACAGTATGTCGAATTGCTTGCAATCCTTGGCAACTTCAACTTGTTGCTTGCCTGTTCTAGTCCTGCGTTGGACATTTCATTAGAGTTTATCTGATATCTCTTTATTGTTCCTGTAATAATTTCAAGCACAAAGGTTTCTTGCTACGGAATCACTTAAGATGACAAAGTTTGCACTTTATACAATACCAATTATCAGTTAGAAACTCGGACAATAGACAAATATCCTGATAATTCTGACTGACTACTGAATTTTCAGATATGCCACTGAAAGGTGACAACTCTGGCTTACTCCTCGACGTCATCATGCTCTCCACCTGAAGTTTGTGGCTACGATTTGCATACAACTCCAGCAAGGCACAACCCTATCAAGGCAAGTGTTAGTTACTTTATCATATATCTTGCTGTTGGTAATGCATGCGTGACCTATAAATATTGTAAGTAAAAAGACATATAATGCAAAGTTATACGCAGATGGATCGAGGCCGTGCTTATTGGGATGACCACACTACAAGAATGTTCCTGGACCTTTGCGTTGCTGAGAAGGAAAAGCAAAACTATAACAGTAAGGGGTTAACCAGGATAGGGTGGCACAATGTGTATCGCATTTTCGAAGAACGAACACACAGGGTTTATGGTACCAAACAGCTGCAGAACAAATTTAATAGCCTGAAAAGGATGTACAATTTATGGAAGCAACAAAACGACAAGACTAGAGGTGTGTGGGACAAGAATTCAAGCACTGTTACACAAGATGCCGAGGACAATCAAATTGCGGTAACTACAGTTTGTTATGCTTAATGTATTCTTGTTTCCATTGAGTTTAAAAGTGCTCCTGTAGTTGGATTTAATTGTTATCAATTGCAGAAAATTTTATTTATGTTGAAATGTCCTCTATCTTACGTATTCACCATTACTGGCTTGTAGGAGGATTATGGAGCAGAAGACTTTCATGGCAATGCGCTTGCACACGAGGATGCGCTCACCATTCTTTTCGGCTCTATGGACGGCAAAGACAGTACAAAGTTGTGCGTCAGTGGGACTGGTGATAGGACACCAAGTGGGGGAGGTGAAGATAACCGTGCACGAGTGTCAGAGGACAATATCAGTTGTCCGGAGGAGAACCTAGGACCTTATAGGCTTGGCCGTGTGTCCCAATGGTCAAGCCAGGAGCATATGGTTGACAGCCGACCAACCAAGAGGTCTAAGAATACTGGGTACTATGACGAACACATATCGGAGGGCATGCTTGAAAGTAGGAATGAAAGCAATGCCATCCGGCGTGAGCAGCAGGAGGTGGTAGAATTGCTGCAGCTTGTAGAAAAGGATGGTGTGTCTCAAGGATCTGAGTTGTTTTTTATAGCTACTGAGCTATTTAGGTCACCAGTCCGACGTGCAGCCTTTAGTTGCATTACCGCTCCAAAGAACCGAATTGCATGGCTCCGATGGACTTGGGATAATGTTAAGATGTGATATGGTCCATACTTGCTAGTTTCAATTGCTTATGCTAGCCTTGTCTGAGCGGAATGTACCCATGGTGATAGGGACAGAAAATAGCATTGTATATGTACTGCAAATTATGTTACGCTGAACCTTGTCCTCTTGTTTTAGTTTTAGTTTAATTAGATGTTAATGTCCCCTACCCTAACTTGTTTGGGACAAAAGGCTAAGTTGTTGTTGTTGTTGTAGATGTTAATGTCCCTTGTTACAGCTGCTTCAAATATGGAAGCCACCCTCTCGGTGCAATCGTGAAAACTCTTTCAAAAACTCTACTTAGAGGATTTCAAAAATTATGAAGCAATGCATATTCATAGTTCATACATAGATGTACGTTGTAGCAAAAGATAGGAAACAAAATCAATCTGGAAAAAATCATATAGAAATGAATAATTTCATATGCATTTGCACTTGTCTTCTAGAGCGCTTGCGCCTGAAAATTGTTGTTTGTGTGGATTTTTAAGACAATAAGTTTGGCTCACAACTTTTGCTACAGCATACATCCATGGATTAACTCATTTTTTCATAAGTTTTGAAAACATCTAAGTAGGGTTTTTGAAATAGTTTTCATGACTGCAACAAGAGGGTGGTTTGCACCCAATATTTTCCCCCGTAAGTATTCGGTGATGTCAACATAAACAGCACAAAGGTTCTGCAGATCTGTGTAGTCTTCCTCCGGCAGTTCGTGAGAAACTACTTTATTATTAGATATATACAAAGTTCTATCACAGTACGTTCATACAATGCAATCTTAAAATATATACAGCAATGCACACATAAAAGTAACAGGGTACTCCATGTCTATCATAACCACAAACAATCATCCAAACGATTTACTTGCTCAACTACCTTGAGTCCTCTGCTAAGCTAAGTAAGACTAGTAGCCGTAATGTTATCTTATTTACAAATTTACAATCCAAGTGCAGAACATAGCTATGACTGCACCAATTTATCTGAAAAAACGAAGCAGAAGGATTACGATGCATAGGAAAATAATAGCAACTTCAATGACTGCATCTAAGCCCATCAATTGCTCTGCCATTTTATTAAGAGTTTCACGCCCAAGCACCTGTCAAAACATGAGCTTTAGAGTTACATCTTCCAAGTATCAACAAACTAAGTGATATCCCTTACAAGGGGGAAAAAAGAGAAGCAACTATTGTGACAGTAACAACATGCAACTAATTAGGGCAATATCACATGAATAGCATATCGAGGTGAAATAATAATAATAATCTCCTTTTTGCTAAGTAAAACTTTATTTCGCATTGTCAGGAAACTCCTTTTTGTTTACATTAAAAGAGAATCGATAAAAAAAAACTATCTAACACAGCACCATGTAAATAAAATATCAGTTGCAGAAAACAGATGCTATCCCATGACTAGAGATTAATCCTGATTAACCATTATCTTGATGGTCTAATTGTGCATCCATGCTGTCTAGACACTAGACATGATAGCCTTGACTAGCGTTTAGATGTCATCCAGAAGCCAAGACGTCTAGGACTCTAGGTGAATCATCACTGATGTATTCTATTGAAAAAAGGGACTAGTCTATTGAACATACTAAAAAATGATAATTTCCCATACTGACATAATGTATGAATAGGAGACAATATAATCCATGATAGGAGGGACAGAGGGAAGAAACTCAAACCTCTAAATGGTAATTCAATTTAACAGGGAGGTTCTGCTCTGCATGTCGAACAGAGTAATGTAACATATCCAATACAGCCATATCAGTTTGGTAATCATCAGATCCTGTGTAGAATATATCAGATACTACACTTAAAATGTTTCATATTACATCATGATAAAAGTACTGATGCCATACCTGTTATATCATAAATTTGCTGGGCAGGAATGTTTAGTAGCTTTGCTAACTCATTTTGAACATGAGCACGTTGCTGTATCGATAGTCTATCACCATGTGTGACAACAACAACAGGTTTGTCATCTGCAATAAAATTTGCTATAATCACATGATGTCTACGATAGCAAGTAGAAATGTATCAATAGAGAACAAAAATCATTCATGAACAGGTGATGATTCAAGTTAACAATTTAAATCAACAACCTGTATACGAGCATCTAAGTAGGTGAGATCTGAATTGAAGAGAATATCATAGAATCGAAACATATATTTCATTCATAAAGCAGTATATGTGAACATAAATCTGTATTCAGGAAATTTCCTATGATAATGATAAAATGGATATATAAGGTTTGTGTGCATCTTAGCAATCCCTACCTCCAAACGATAAGAACGGATACATGAAAGTTTGACGGAGTATGTCAGTGTATCCTTTATTGTTGCTACCAACTGATTCAAGGACAGCGACACCATCAACAACAAATATCACGAAATTGACCTTCCTGGTTATGTAACGAAGAAAACTGTATTGCCTCCCCAATGGTTTGATGTGCCCTGTCTTATTGCCTTCATCATTATCCCTGTTAAAAATGTTCAGAAATTTAATGACGGTAACTTATATATTGAGTCGTACATAGCTTAAGAATAATAAAGGAAGTTTGTGAAATTGAAACAGAAAAACAGAAACAACATTTAAGTAAATAACAATACTCTGAATGCCATGCAATGATGATTGCAATTGTCATACAATTAAAACATATACAGATCCTGGCTAGAAATACTATATCCTGTGAAAGAATGGGAGAACTTTCATGGTGATCCTCATTGAGGCCTCGCATGCTTATAAAGCATGTAGGTAAGTAATTCAGGACAACTATTCCTATTAATGCCGGAATTTCATTTCTTTTTTGAACGCAATGGCAGGAGCTCTGCCTTTCAATTAAGAGAGGAATAGAGGTTTATGTACAAGAGAAGGGGGCACACCCCCTAGTGACAATCCGGAATTATATCATATCCATCATCCATGCACAAACGAGAGACACAAATCGTCACAATCTATAGATAGTCCTAACTCCTAAGAATCTGCCTCATTCTGCAATTTGTATATGGTTGGTGACAGTTGAGATTATATTTGAACATGCTGGACAGCAGAAGGTTGATTACTCTAATCTGTTGGCAGAAATTTGAGAATTGCTCTCCAGAAAATAATGAACAGTTTGTACAGAGTCATGCAGTGTGCAATATTTTTTTCTAGCTTCACGACAGAAAACAAAGAGTTAGCAAGTCACCCCTTACCACATTGTTGTCTCCCCATGGCTTATTCCTTTTGTCATCCATTGATGCAGCATTTTGAAATTTTTCTCTTGGTTGTTTGACCAGCCATGTGTATCGTAAACACATATGGCACTTGAATTCCTTGGAATTGGATACTCACGAACAAAGATTGTACCATTTGATTTTGAATTGCCTAACAAAATCAATTTAGGTTTAGTTACTTGAAATCAGATTCAGTTGACAAAATAGCATCCTCCAGATGGATAAAACTTACATGACACCTGTGCTCGAGCTGGTGCAAAGGGATTATCGTCCTTGTCAAAGACCCTTGTAATTCGGTTTACAAGTGTGCTCTTGCCAGAACCTCTAGGCCCCACCAACAGCAAGGTGGTGATCTCAGGCAAGACAAACTGTCCAGCCTTTGCACCACCAACTCCTTCAACCCAGTCACCAGGCTTATACCTGCTCAAAGGTTGACTTTCTAATGAAGCATTTACTAAATAAGAACATGTTAGAGTGAACTTCCCTAGGGATTTATAGTGCAATATAGCACCCTTTTGTTTCAGTACTTATGTTTGGTTGGTTTATTAAATAAATAAGTAAAGCTGAATTTAAAGTTTTGTAAATACAGAGCATAGCGTATAGGAGAGAAATGCATATTTACATATTTTCAGACCCTATGGGCATCGTTTCGTTAATGTCATGAAAAATCAGCAAAACAAAACACAACAGGGAATTAACATGCACTCCACAGAAATTTAGGTATATGTCTATGTTATCAGACTGATTTTCAGTTAGTAATCAAGGAAATTTTCAGTCTAAAAAAGCAGTATGAAAATATGAAATGTCTCAAACAAGAAGTGGTGCTTTTCCCCCCAATCCATGGTACCGTTTCTGTGCTCGCGACACAATTTCATTAATAAAATAAAAAAAATATGATGTTTTCCACTAGTCCTTTACATAGTCTTGTATATATATTATCAAGAAAAAACAACAACAATCAGGTTACCTCCTGATGAGCTCTTTCGCCTCAAGCAGTTGGCGATCTGATTCCTCTTTCGCCTCAGCCTCACGCAGTAGGCGATCTGTTTCCTCTTTCGCCTCAGCCTCAAGCAGTAGGAGATCTGTTTCCTCGTTAAACTCATGCAGTAGGCGGTTGAAGTAAGGGATGGCGACCGCCTCGTCGTAGTCGTCGTCGCAAACGCCTAATTCATCGCCATCGGAGACCGGCGAGACGGCCACGTACTCTGCGAACTCTACACCCGCACACCAAGGTCAAATTCGATTCAACACAGAGTGATCATTCATTCCAATTGGGAACGAATTTGGAGATTAACGGTATGGTATGGCAAGGCAATCACCAGGAGGAAGGGGTTCCGACGAGCTCGACGGCGAGGAGGGCGTGCTGGTGGTGGTGGGGGTCAGGGCGCCGCCGCCGCCCCCCATGGATTCTCACCTTGGATTTCGCGCGAGCTTGGGTCTCCGCGCGGGCCGGGGGTGAGGGATTGGGACTTTGGGAGGGGACGTGGGGTTTTTAGCTTTAGAGCATCTCTCATTAACCGGCTCCAATAATAATATCTCTGTTAAAATTACTTTGGGTCAAATAATAATATTTCTAGAATTATTAGAGGTTTTCCCCTAAAAAATAATTGTTAGAGGTTTTATTACTGTTCCAATAGTCCATCTTTTTCATGACAGATTGGTCCACCTGCAAATAGGTGATTATTTATTGGGGAATTTTGCCACATGACACTAAAAATATGTAAAATTGGTAGTAGGACACTGATAATTTTTTTTTTGCTGTAGGACACTATTTTTTTTGTTGCAGAACACTATTTTTTTTTTGATATAGAACATTGCTGTGTCCCACAGCTAATTTTACATATTTGTAGTGTCCGACAGCAAATTTTCCCTTATTTAGTTTATGTTTCTTCATCTTTGTTGTCATCGTCGTCATCTGTTAATTGCAGTCTTTCTCAAGCCCTTTGCAAAAGGGCCTTGACAGGATGTAGTTTTTGATACAGAGCACAATCCTCTAATCTTCGCCGATAAGAGAGGTTGCCGCGTTTGGCATCGATTCTGGCAGCGTAGGATCTTGTTAGATAAGAACAATCTACTTGTGCTTTATTTGGTATCTCATGATGTCATGGCCACCATGGCCGGCGTGATGTAAGCAAGAAATAATAAATGATAGTCATTATAGAGCCCATATTATTTAGAGAGTTATAGCTTCCCCATGAGTTGTTGAAGGACCTTCCTGAGCTCAGATTTAGTCCAGTTGTTTATGGTTTAGCGTTTTACGGTTATTATCGTGCCACCAGTATTTGTCCCTTCCTCAGAGAGGACCTTGCTGGTGACCTCGACTTCAGGCTCAGCGCCTCGAGCGGTGATGACATTGGTCTCCATTCATGGCACCGTCGCCCTTAGGTTGTTGTTGTCGTTTGTTTGTCAGAGGCATCCATGACCTCAGGTTTGACACTTCGCAGTTTTGGCAAGGTGTATTCGTCAGTAAAGTCCCAGACCTCCTTTCAGTTTCATCAGAAAATGCAGGCACTAGTCGTGTTTGTCTTTTCCCCTTGGTTTTGGTGGGAGCTACATATCTTGGAGTCATCCCTCTTATGAAGATCTCAAGCATCAAGGTCTTTTCATTTGTTGTCATCTTTCAGAAGTTCTTCATCAACCAATTCAAACTATAGGTTAGCCTTTGCTGTTTCCTTGGGGCTCATAATCCTTGCAGGGATGGATCTCACATCTTTAGTTCATCAGTGTCAAATCCGATTTCTTGCCCCTACGACAAAGGTATTGGCTTGAGTATGATGAATCTTACAACATATGCTCAACTCCACTTTCAACCTCTACCACAATTTACAAATTGATCCAATACACCAACTTTCCAGATTTCACGTGCACTACTCACGCAGAATTGCATTTTTCACGACGACATAAAATACATCGCGCCAAAAAACACTAGCCCATACACTTGCCAAGAAAAAAATTCAAACAACAACTTTGGGCGCCATTTTTCTAATCTAAGCATCTCCAATAGCTTAGCTAAACTTAGTTGTTAATTTTTATTGTTTAGCCATTTTGTAAAATAGCAAGCTTCTCAAAAAAGAAGAAATCCACAACAGATTTGCTATTTTACAAAATCATATAGCAAATGGCTATGGTTGGCTATATATGGCCACCGAGATTTCAGGGATAGCATGTTTGCTATTTTATAAAATCATATAACACATCTGTTGAAGTTTAATTTTTTTTCTAGAAAATCTATAAATATCAGGATAACACATCTCTTGGAGATGCTCTAAGGGTCCGTAATAAAAGCTAACAACCACATCTTTGCTATCACCACTTGAACCGTTCCCCATCCATAGCCATACCAAACTTAGAGGCTTTTCCCTGTGTGCCCTTATGAAAGATGGCCCGGTCTCTCGTGCCCCTCTGAAATCGATTGCTCCTGTGTGTCCAACATAAACTTCATTTTGTCCTTCATGCCCTTCCGTCCATTTCAGCTCATAATGGTGTCAAAATGCCATGAAAAAAGTCCAGAATGCCCTCAGATTTATGTATAATGGCACGTGGGGCCCGCATCTTGATCCTTGTGCTGGTTGCTGAGTTCTGACGATGACGCCCACCAAGTATGCAATCTGAGGTGCCGGCTGCTTGTGCCAAGGAGCTTGCTACGGCCGCCTGGAACCAATTCATGCCGAAAATTAAAAACACCACAAAAGAGCTCGCCGGCGACGCGACGTTGCAGG
>DXKC01001173.1:0-10167 GCA_031170775.1 Cymbopogon citratus
TGGATCTGATGGTGAGTCTTCTTCTTCTCCTCCTCTTTGTCCCATGCATCCTCCTCAGATCCTCTCTCATTCGGTTCTTTCTCTAGCCACTGATCCACACAATAGTTTTTGTGAAAGTTAACAATTGCAGTTTCTAATGCTTCCTAATTTGTATTTGCATTGCAGGGGAAGTAGTTGCTGCTCCACAACAACATGAAAAAAGTTTACCACTACGTTCATTTTAGTTCGTGCTTCAGGTGTGAATTTGATACGATGCATTCTCTTGATTGTGTTAATTTGGCGAATGAGATTTTGTTACTGGTTTGCTAATTTAAGTAATTTATTTTTCAATTCCAAATAATATTTATAAGCATACGCGCATGACAAAATGAAGCAATACAGTAAAAGCAGGCGATGATATTTTCAGCTAGCATTGTTCCTCTGCTTTTGGAGAGAATAGGTAACTGTTAATGTCACCTCTTTCATTTTGTTTTGATTTTTGCAACCTATGAGTTTAAGGGACAAACTTTATTACCCTTTGTTGGTTTAGAAGTGTGAATCAACAGGGCCAACTTTATTGTTTTGTCGACAATGAACAAGGATTATTAGTTTTAATTTGTTGCTGTCCAAAAGGAAATTCAGATTAATACTTTAATTCTCTTGCACAGGCATATATAGACTTTATTCTACAAATATTACCTACCTGGCAACAAAAATATGGTAGCAGCCGATGAAAACTGAGGTTCCTAATTTATATTTTTTCAAGAAAGGCATAGGTTATAACTCTAGACTACAGAACTATGCAACTCATTATTATCACCTATTTGCACTTGAATCTGATAACTCCTTAGATATTTAAATTTCATTGTTTAAACGTAACATCTTTTATTTAAGATCACACAAATTAGAGTGTCACTAAAATAGCTTGCTGAAAGAGAAATCTGAGCTCCCGAAAGTGGCAGAATGCATTATTTAAAGTGTTTAATGCCACATGTCCAGGTCACATAGGGTATTTGCTACACTTAATTTTGATACAATTACAGAAAACTTAGACTTTCTGGTTGCTTTCACAATTAGTTTACTTAACCATGATTTATATTAGTCTGTTCTATCAATCATCAACATTTAGTTTCATATTCTGCATTTGAGCTAATCCTGTTCGCTATGCATTTAGTTCTAAGTTTTCCCAACATTTGAACTCGCTCGTCATTTTGAATGTAGGCATCTCAGTACATAGGTTTAGAGAGACTGAAACTACAACCCTTTAGAATATTTGCCCTATATGATTATATATACCTGTTTGCTACCTACAGACTGACACTACATTTCCATTTAGGAGATGCAATATGATACGGACCTGGCCTAAACATAGGGATAGAGGCTGTAGCTAAGGAGATTAGTTTATAGTTGACCTTTGTTTTGGATTTATCTTCTTGACCAGTCAGATCCATTCTAGGGTGCTTCATAGTTAAACTGCACAGGTCTGTACTGAACAATATTGGTGCCTAATGTGGCTGCGTGCTGCTTTTTTATCAGAATATTTATTGAAAGCTAATAGTTATGTACTGTCTGATTCTTCTTATTGCATACTGACAAACCACCATCGATGCTACATAGTATTTCGTCACAAGATAATGAAGATTGTCACCAAGTTTGTCACTGAGGTGAGTTCTTCTACACATAATATTTCTAGGGTACGAGAGGTTGGAGCATTTTGTGAGCATGCAACTGACATCGCTAATTATTCTGTCTACTATTTTTCTATGTACTTATTTGTTGGCCTAACTGATATGCTGCAAAATGCAAGTGTCTGCCTATAAAATCATGTCCATGATTCTTGACATATATGATAGGTAAAGTATGAGATTATCCTTCATTTATATAAAGCGAGGTCAACTGACATTTGAGCTGCTATATTTTTATTCGATGCTACACAGGTGTGGTTAATACAAGTAACGGCTTTTACAGAAGCTCAATTTCCAAACAAGATAGTTCATATCTTTTCTTCCACTGTGCATTTGTAAACTGCCTCTACAATACAAGTAACGGTCTATGGTAATGTCTTCGAGTTTAGCGCCTTAGTGCTTTGAGGAGCTCTGAAAATTATAGGTTAGCTTACAAAAAAAATATTTGGAATATCTATTTCCTTGGTTTTATGAATGTTGCTATTATCCACATTATGTGATCTGGATGTTCACTTATGAACTAAAATACTATTTCTGCTCCTTGTCCGTTGAGATCTATAGAATAGAATGAAAACAGATTCTATTAAAGAGGCTTTGTTTTTATATGTATAGAGCATTCCTATTAGAGCTGCCTGTACCTTTATGGAAATGCAAAGAGATGGAGAATAGTGATAGGAACAGAGCTATACACTCATCGAACCATGTTTCTAAAACCACAGTATCCTAAAAGTTAAAATGCCAGGTTGCATAAATCAAAAAGCTTGCGACAAGCTTTTAACATTAAATTGTTGGATTGTTTCAGTTTCAACAAAGGGTATGGTACAATGTTATCTTCTCCACGCATCAGTCAAGAGATAGTGCTCACAAGGCATCTTGGGCTACTGGTCCAAGCCAGGTATACACACTTTATCATTCATCCATCATGCACTTAGTCTAAATAACAATCACTGATCTACTACTTCTATACACTTATTATACGATTCATTGCTCATGCACATAGTTTAATTACTTAGTGAGAACCTTGGAAATTTCTTACAAAAAATCATTACATTAACACAGTATCCTATTTCATTACTTAATCATTTACATGAGATACTATAGAAACAATATCATCATCAATAGGATACTAAAAATATATACTTGCCATGCAGCTAAACTGTCTAAATACAGTTAGTTTCTTCGGTCAGTCATTTCTTCCCTTCAAACCAGGTTACGGCAGTTAGGCGCAAGATCATACGTGCCATCCACAAGATGACTCATATTTCCCAAAGCACATCCAATATATATATTCTCGAAGTTATTCAGACCACAACAGCACGTCCGTACAAAGAAGTTTAAAACTGTATACTAATGAGGCCATCATACTCTCATCTCTACCGTTATTTAGCTAGAACTGTCTCATGTTGTCCTAAACTTAAATGCCTGTTTATTCATATACTTTGACACGATATTTGTGATACCTATAACTGCTATAATATGCATCGAACTTGATGTGTTGTAGTTGATCTCTGGAATTATAGTTCACTCAGCTTCATCTATTAATCACCGATATAATCATCTCATGCTGTATTTGCTATAGGCATTACAATGTCTAATATAGTGCAAAAAAACATGCACAAATCACTCTATTAGATAATTCTACTTGTGGTTAAACGCGCATTCCATGTCCAATATAATGCCTTCATACATATCGACGACATCACCATTACGATCAATAATATTGTTACACTTAGCGATTTCCTACACGGGCGCGCGAATGCGCGCGCCCTTATACTAGTTATAATCAACTTTGAACATATCAATCGGTGTCAAGTCAATCTTGTTTCTACGAATTTATGACATAAAGCCATGCTTAGTACACCTCCATTCCTAAGAAAAAAATCTTTAAAAATCATAGAAATAATACATGTAATCTAAACTTTTTTTGTGAGGGGAGAGCAACTTAAATATAACCATTTTAACTTGTTGCACTAAAAATGGGTTATAATTTAAAAAGTAAAATTGTTAGCACATAAGTCTCTGCACAAATTAAGATGAGGCGCCTAATGTGGCCTCTAGGCTCTTAGATGAAATCGTTTGCCAAAAGAAAGTTTAACCAAAAGCAGAGCCCAAATAGACCAAGAGTTCCACTTAACTTATACCGATCAAGAATGATCCAAACACGGGAGCTGGCTATGGGACTTTTCAACCTGTTTTTACTTTTGGCAAACAAAAGCCAAAAAAACCAACCAAAGAGGTTAAAAGCAACAACTTAGTTTAGACAAAAACTGTTTTTGCTCTAGTACAAAACCCAGACACCTTCCTCTGCACCTGCTTTTGGGAAAAGAAATTACCCACTTGCTATTAGTTATAAAAAAGGGCCATATGTGTAACTGCTCTTATTCTGGAGGCTAATTGCTCATTTGCCCGTTGTCAGCGTCCACCCGCCAATTCCCCTCCACCCGCACCTCGTTGATGTGCCTGCTGGCTGCGCCCACCCGGTTGCCCCTCTGCCTGATGCAAGACTGCAGGCGATCACCCGCCTGAAGCTGCAGGCCGCCCGGCCGCCAGGCGCTGCAAGCTACGCGGCGCGTACAACCGGAGGGCTCGAGCGACGGCGCAGCATCCCTGCCCGCTCGACGGCGCGTCCTTGCCCGCCCACTAGGCGTGCACAACCGACGGCATGGCGCATCCCCGCCCGACCCCGCTGGACCGTGTTATCCCGTCCATGACACTAAGATGGTTATCCATGAGTCTGCTTGCAGAAGTAGGAATTCTAGTATATTAGCCTTATTGGCGTTTTTATTAGATGTGCGTTAGGGCTGGATATCGAGCGAGCTTGGCTCGTTAGTGGCTCGGCTCGTTATACTAACGAGCCAAAGGGCTAGCTCGGCTCGGCTCGTTAGTGAGCTCGAGCTGGCTTGTTTGGCTCGCGAGCCAAAACACAAATACATATGCAAAAGAAACATAATCACAAATCAGCAAGAAAAACATTACGTACATATGTAAAATAAAATAAAATAAACAAAATACATATGAATTCTACAATAAAAAATATAAGTATACTATCATCCATGACTATGATCCATCATCATTGTTGATTAATTTTATTAATTCATACAATATTTGTTATTTATCTTGGCTCGTTATGGCTTGCGAGCCAGCTCGAGCTAGCTCATTATAAAACGAGCTAGCTTGTTATAAACGAGTTGGCTCGTTATGAAACAAGTCGAGCTCGAGCCGAACCACTAACGAGCGAATCGAGCGAGCTAGCGAGTTATGAGTTTTTCTTCGGCCTTAACGTGCGTTGTATGCTGGTCTGAACTTTTTTTTCTTAATACAATGATATGTAAATCTTTTAGTATTCTGAGAAAAATGACCTGACCCATAACCAATGGAGCGTTACATAAATATAAATAAATACTAAATGAAATCAAGGTGCAGCTCGTGCCAACGTAGAAAAAGCTAAAATGAATGACACGCGACGCAGCTGTGGTCCGCAGTCACTGTCCTCCAGATTTCTTTATTCACACACATGGCACGTGCTCTGGTCAACTGTCAACTCAGCTTCTCGTGGCCGTTCATCCGTGATCCATTTACCTCTTCCTCAGTTTTGTGGCCTTTCATCCGTCATCGTACACATATACCTCTTCCTCGCCCAACTCCAACATCGCTCCCAACTGTCAAAACGAACGAATGGAGGTGGTGGAGGAAGATAGGCTGGAATCCGTGGACGGAACCGGCGGCGAGAATGGCGTGGCGGCCACAAAGCTGCAGAAGGTCTACCGCAGCTACCGGAGCCGCCGGGAGCTCGCGGACACCGCTGTCAGCAACGTCGGCGAGCTCTGGTATATGGCACCTAGCTTCTTTCCCGTTCATGGTTCTAGCTGGGGCCCTCCTCGTTTCAGGGAAAGAAACCTTGTAGGGTTTGTGACGATTTTCTCGACCAATGAACAATGATGATGATGCAATGCAGGTGGCAAGTGCTGGACTTCGCGCAGCTCAGACACAGCACCATCTCCTTCTTCGACAAAACCAAGCCGGAGACGGCGGCCTCGCGCTGGAACCGCGTCGGCCTCAACGCATCCAAGGTCCCCGGCAAACCGTCCTGGTGCAGCAGGATTCTCAATGCATGTTCCTGAGTTTATTTGTCGTGTCTGCTTGCTTGCAACTTGCCACAGGTGGGGATCAGGGTTCATCCAGAGACGAAGACGGCAAGGCTCACAAGATGGCTTTCGAGTACTGGCTAGAGGCTGTGAGTACAAAACCCACTACTTGTATTGTTTCGTAGTTTGGCTTTACATTACAAATGCCGTAGTTAGCCACTGTGTTCGTAATTTCGTATGTACATTCCTGTATAGATTGATCCACGGCACAGGTATGGGCGGAGCCTACACTACTACTATGATGTCTGGTGCCAAAGCCAGGCCGGACAGCCCTTCTTCTACTGGTGAGATCAAACTTCGCTACAATGATTTCCATAGATTCGTTTGCAAATTATGTAATTCAAACGAGGACGAGGTAGTGCAATAATCTGCACAAACAATTTGAAAGAGAAGGACATATATATTCAAATGACAATTTACGTGAGTTGTGCGTTCGAAGGCTTGATGTTGGAGACGGAAATGATATAGACCTTCCAGAGTGTCCAAGAGCTTCGCTGAAAAACCAATGCATAAGGTATCTTGGTCCGGTAAGGCACGTTCCACCTCTTTATTTACAACCTCTGTGATGCACTTAATAATGCTGAATATATCTGTTACCACCAGCCCATCCCGCCAGGAGGCCCAAGACGATGAAGGGCCCAGAAGGAGCTCCCGCATGCGCCAGCCCAACAAGCAAGTGAAAGGAGAAGAGTGGGCGTGAGCGCCTGCGTGCGCGAGTCCAAGGCTGCGGCCTGTAACTACAAATAGGGGGAGAGGAGAAAGGCAAAGGCATCAATGTATTAACCAAATAACTCTGAACTCGTTAATCTTACATCTGAACGCCATCGTTACCTACCACCGCCTGCTGTTCGTCCTCCTCGATCCCCAATTTCTTCCCTTCGACTCCCAATTCTCCTATCCCCAACTCTATTGCTGCTAACATTTGGTATCAGAGACACCGTTCCTCGGCCTCTTCCTCTACATCCCATCGATTGGATCGAGCAAACGGAATCGGTTGGTTTGAGTCGAGCACGAACGACGATCTGTTGTTTGAGTTCGATTTCGCCGTAATTCCCTTCCACGCTTGAACAATTTGTGGAGAGGAACAGCCTGGATCAGGAATCCAGCGATCCCCTACCTCACGATCACTTCACCCGCCGCCAACGCCGCCTCGGAGTCATGAATCCCGAGACCAAGCTCATCCTCGACGAGTTCCGCAAGTCCTTCGCCGACCACGACATCAAGTGGGATACGCGCTTCAAGGAGCAGGAGGACCGCCTCGCTCGCCAGATCCAGGATCTGGAGTCGAGTCAGGGCGAGCGTGTTGCTGCTCTGGAGCGGGTTGCTCGGGATGTGGACGAGTGGCGCTCCAGCATCGAGGGTACCGTCGACGACGTCCGCCTCCAAGTGACGAAACTCTCCATCGGTTGGGAGCGAGCCAGCATCGACAACCCCAGCGACAAGTCGGGGGTCTTCGCTCCAGCGCCGTCCGCGATTCCGCATCCATCTGCGGTGCTGACTGCGTCATCGCCCGTTGTTGGGCACCCGCCAGCGAGTTCACACCGGGAGAATGGGTATGGGGCGGTCACCACCCTACTCCATTCCCCGGTCAAGGGTGAGTCCTCCAATCCGCAAACCCAACCTCCTGTTACTCGAGATTCTGAATCTGCTCACCCGCATGCTAAGATCCCTAAGCTTGACTTCCCTAAGTTTGATGGTGATCAACCCAAGTTCTGGCTTAGCAACTGCATCGATTACTTTAGCCTCTACCACACTGAGCCTTCCGATTGGGTGCGCATCGCGCGTATGCACTTCCAGGCCGCCGCTAAGCGTTGGTACAATGCTGTGGAACCCCAGATGCAGGACATCTCGTGGGATCGATTTGCTGCGCTTGTGCTCACTAGATTTGGTCAGGATCACCATGAATTGCTGCTGCGCAAACTCTTCAAAATCCACCACACAGGCACTGTTCAGTCATACATTGATCAGTTTACTGAAATTGTTGATCAGTTGGGCGCATACCACAGCACCACTGATCCCTTATTATTCACCATGAGATTTTTGGATGGACTTCAGGATCATATCCGTATTCCTGTTTCTCTGCAACGTCCTCCAAATTGGGATACTGCCTGCGTGCTCGCATTGTTGCAGGAAGAACTGGTGGCCCCGCGCAAACAGGATGTGCGCAAATGGGACGTGTCCACGGGCACCAAGCCGTGGGTGCGTTCAGCTGCTGGTCTGCCTCCGCCACACAACCGCCCGGACAGGGCAGGCGTTCCACTGGAACCCAGGGTGCCCGGCAATGCCGACCCTGGGCGTTCTCTCTCGGCGGAGGAACGCTGGCAAGCTCTTCGTGCCAGCCGACGCGCTCAAGGGCTCTGTATCAAGTGCGGTGCCAAGTGGGCCCGTGACCATCGCTGTGCACGGGAGGTGCACCTACATGCTCTGGAGGAGGTACTGGCCTTATTCTCTATTGATGAACCTGATGATGCCATGGATGTTGACTCACCCCCAGGGGAAATGGTCGATGTGATGATGCTCTCCGCTGCTGCTATTACTGGAGCTCCTGCCTTCAAGACCATGAGCTTTGATGGTGAGCTCAGTTCAGTACCAATCCGCATACTATTGGACTCTGGCAGTACACATACCTTTGTGAGATCTACTATTGCTGCTTCTCACTCTCAGCTGCAGCCATTACATTCCCCTGTCCAAGTTCGAATGGCCAATGGTGAATTATTAACTTGTGACAGTTACCTCCCTGCTGCAACTTGGTCGGTTCAGGGTATTCAGTTCCAGTCTGATCTCAGAGTGCTTCCACTGTCTAGCTATGACATGATACTGGGCATGGATTGGCTATCTAGTCACAGTCCCATGAACGTTCACTGGGCTCATCAGTGGTTGCAGATTCCATATGGTAAGCATACTGTGCAGCTTCAGGGCGTTCTATCTTCATTACCAGCATGCTCTTATCTGGAATTGTGTGCTGTGGATGCTGCTGACTCATTGGATACTGCTAGCTGGCCAGCTGAGATTCAAGAATTGGTTCAGCGCTATGCCACTCTATTTGAAACTCCTTCTCAGCTACCACCATCCAGAGGCTGTGACCATGCGATTCCTTTGATACCTGGTGCTGGGCCAGTGTTCACACGTCCATACCGATTTACACCGGCAGTCAAGGATGAGATAGAGAAACAAGTTCAGGAAATGCTCACAGCGGGCTTGATTCAGAAGAGTGCCAGTCCATTCTCATCTCCAGTATTGTTGGTTAAGAAAAAAGACCCGTCATGGAGGTTCTGCATTGATTACCGTCAGCTAAATGCCATCACAATGAAGACCAAGTATCCTGTGCCACTAATTGATGATTTATTGGATGAGTTGGGCCATGCCTCTTGGTTCACTAAACTCGATCTGCGCTCCGGGTTCCATCAGATTATCTTGAAGCCCGGGGAAGAATTCAAAACAGCTTTTCAAACCCACTTCGGTCAGTTCGAGTTTCGTGTGATGCCTTTTGGACTGACAGGAGCACCTGGCACATTTCAGGAGGCTATGAACTCTACTCTAGCCCCTTTGCTTCGCAAGTTCGTGCTGGTATTCTTTGACGACATTCTGATATACAGCAGAACTTATGAAGAGCATGTTGATCATGTGGCACAAGTCTTCAACCTGTTACTCACTCATAATTGGAAACTCAAGATGTCTAAGTGTGAATTCGCTCAGCGCAGCATCTGCTATTTAGGGCATGTTATCTCAGAACAGGGTGTGGCTACTGACCCCTCCAAGCTAGTGGCAGTAAGTAACTGGTCGACACCATCTTCAGCAAAAGATGTTCGCAGTTTCTTGGGTCTGGCCGGTTACTACAGGAAGTTTGTACGCAACTTCGGTGTCATCGCCAAACCATTGACTGAATTGCTTCGCAAGCGTTCTATCTTCCATTGGACACCAGTACATGATGAAGCCTTCCAAACATTGAAGCAGGCATTGGTATCAGCTCCCGTACTCGCTCTACCGGACTTTGTCAAGCCTTTCACCATTGAGACGGATGCCAGTGCTGGGGGTATTGGTGCAGTGCTCTCTCAAGATGGTCACCCTCTGGCCTACATCAGCCGGGCCCTTGGTCCCAAGTCTCAAGGCCTCAGCACATATGAGAAGGAGTATATGGCGCTCATGATGGCTGTTCAACAGTGGCGCCAATACATTCAATTTGATGAATTCACCGTATATACCGACCAGCAGAGCCTCATTCAGTTAACCAGCCAGCGCCTACACACACCATGGCAACAGAAGCTCTTCACTAAGCTCTTGGGTTTGCAGTACCGTATCCTCTATAAGCCTGGCAGCACCAATCGCGCTGCTGACGCGCTGTCCCGCACGTCAGCCCC
>DXKC01001177.1:0-11846 GCA_031170775.1 Cymbopogon citratus
TTAGATAATAGGTGGGTGGTGCCGTACAACCCTGGTCTACTCTTCAAATACAACTGTCATATAAATGTTGAGGCATGCTCAAGCATTAAAGCAGTGAAGTATTTATTTAAGTACGTGTATAAAGGCCATGACCAAGCAGAAATCTCGGTGAACGCAGAACAAAATAATGGATGTGATGCTGTCATCAATGAGATCCAGCAATATAGGAATGCTAGGTACATATCACCACCGGAGGCTGTGTACAGGATACTCGGGTTCCCATTGTTTGGAGTTTATCCGGCTGTATTGCAACTCCAACTACATTTGCCTGATATGCAGTCTGTGACATACAACGACGAAGATAACCTGGAGGATGTTGTTAACCGCCCAGGTTCTAATAGGACAACTCTCACAGAGTATTTCACTAAAAACCGGGAAGATGTGTCCGCAAGGAAAATCTTGTATAGGGAATTTCCAGAACACTACCGTTGGATCCCAACCCAAAAAATGTGGCCAGTAAGGAAAATAGCGTCCGCACAGATAGGGAGGATTGTCTATGCAAACCCTGCTGAAGGGGAGAGATACTTCTTGAGAGTTTTACTGAATCATGTGAGAGGTGCAACATCATTTGAGGATCTGAGAAAGGTGGATGGTGTAACATACCCAACTTTTAGGGAAGCATGTGAGAAAAGAGGGCTTATCGAGACGGATAGATCTATTGATGATTGCTTGACTGAGGCCACCGCTTTTCAGATGCCGTGTGCATTGCGAAGGTTGTTTGCTACCATTCTTGTATTCTGCGTGCCTACTGACATACCTGGACTATGGGACAAGCATAAGGATGCTCTAGGTGAAGACTTCAGCCGGGACAACGCCAACACGGCGACAGTGGAACAAATGGTGCTCATAAACATACGGGATATGCTTCACTCGATGGGTAAAGATATCAAACATTATGGTCTGCCTCCTATTACTGGTGTGGGTCCAAGCTCCGTTGACAAAATGAAAGAGGTTAGAGAAGAACAGAATGTCCCTGTACAACAAGAACATTTAGATATTTTTGATTCTCTTAACAAGGAGCAAAGAGAAGGGTTTGATGAAATCATTGAGCATGTCTTTTCTGGAAAGAGCCAGGTTTTTTTTGTGGATGGTCCAGGAGGCACGGGAAAGACTTTCCTATATAAGGCGTTACTTGCTAGAGTTCGCTCAAATGGATTAATTGCCATAGCAACAGCAACATCTGGTATAGCGGCATCAATACTCCCTGGAGGACGCACCGCACACTCTAGGTTTAAAATTCCTATTAAAATTAAGGACACCAGCATGTGCACCTTTGAAAAGCAGGGTCCCACTGCAGAACTGCTTCATCGGGCTTCTTTGATTATTTGGGATGAAATTGCAATGACGAATCGTGCGTGCGTTGAGTGTCTTGATAGGTCCCTGCGGGATACCATGGAATGTGCTTTGCCATTTGGAGGAAAGGTCATGGTATTTGGGGGAGACTTCAGACAGGTCCTTCCTGTCGTCACACGTGGGACAAGAGCACAGGTAACTGATACTACTTTGCAGAAATCCTATTTGTGGGATACAATAAGGAAGATAAGATTGTCACGAAACATGAGGGCACAGTCAGACCCGTGGTTTGCTGAGTACCTGCTGCGAATTGGAAATGGAACTGAGGAAACCATTGGAGATGATTATGTTCGGCTACCTGATGACATTGTGATTGAATATACAGACACGGAGGTGGCTATCAACAAGCTCATTCAAGATATATTCCCATCACTTGAAGAACATGCAACCTCAGCCACCTACATGAGCTCGCGAGCCATTCTATCGACTAAAAATGAACATGTTGATAAGCTAAATGCACTGATGATTGAGAGGTTTCCAGGTGAGGAAAAGGTTTACCACAGCTTTGACACTATTGTTGATGATCCGAATAATGCCTTCCCTATGGATTTTTTGAACTCAATTACTCCAAATGGACTCCCACCACACGAGCTGAAGCTAAAAATCAACTGTCCGGTGATTCTCCTTCGTAATCTTGATCCAAACAATGGCTTGTGCAACGGCACAAGGCTCATGGTCAGAGCATTGCAAGACAATGCAATTGATGCTGAGATTGTTGGTGGACAGCACGTAGGGAAGAGAGTTTTTATACCAAGGCTACCGTTGTCTCCCTCGGATGATATTTCACTCCCTTTCAGATTCAAGAGAAAACAGTTCCCAGTGAGGCTAAGTTTTGCCATGACAATAAATAAATCGCAGGGTCAGACGATCCCAAACGTTGGGATCTACCTTCCAGAGCCTGTGTTCTCGCACGGACAGCTCTATGTTGGTTTATCTAGGGGAGTGTCAAGATCAACAACGAGAGTTTTGGCAAAACCAAGAGAGGACTTGGATCCTACAGGGAAGTGCACTAAGAATATAGTCTACAGAGACGTCCTAAATTGGTGACTCAAGGTGTGTATACTAAAAACAATTTAATAACTTTGAATGTGAATACATATATTGTTGGATGGGTGCTTCATACTTCTATATTTTTTATGAACAAAGTCTTACCTGAGTTTTTACTGGTGTTTGTTTTCCAGACCTTCAGGTTAATCTGACTGTGATGAAGCTGAAGGAAAGGTCAACGGTTCCCCTAGGCTTCGACGAAACATTGATACCTGAAGGAAATGACTATGAACTTAAGTTGTTCGCCGATCTTGGACATAAGGCCATGTAATAGGGTAGTATAAATACCTTATCTCTGAATAAAATGGTCTGCATCTGAACATTATCTTTCTGAAGAAACAACCCTCCGTTTGAAAATAGTCCAGTTTTGGACACTTCATGAGGTATGCTGAGGGCAAGGAAAGAACTCTGTCACTGAAATCTGTTATCTGAATACTTAAATCTGATATCTGAATAGCATGTCATATCTGAGTAGCATGTCTAGCGTTTTAACCCATCTGGCTCAGTTAAAATGGCAGTCTTTGAGTGACAGATGTAGCTAGGCAATGCCCTGGAGAGCAAGTCTATCCCATTCGTTATCTAAAAGGAGGCACATCAAGAATAACAGAAGCATATTCCACTCAAACCCACAAAATTAACCACGAAACTGATATGACAATTGCGTAATCCAATGCAAATGCCACTTTACGGGACATTTCACTCTAAAAAGTGTGAATTTAACGAACGGAATATATCTAAATGGCAGGGCAATCGAGGGGATCGCAATGCATCTATCTACAAACCAATAAAGGTCACCATTCTACCACTACAAGAAGCTGAATCACACTACAAGAACAAGGCAAGTACCATGAAACTGTAGGGCCTTTCGTTGCCTGCAAGCCTCAGCAATTCCAACACTTTGTCCCCAGTAAGTTCCCCTCGCACAGATCTGAATGGAAATTTTAAAGAAAAATATGCAGAAATTTAAAAAATAATATACAGAAGGAGAAGTAAATAGAGCCAACATCAGCGTCGGCGGAGAGCCAACTTTCACCAAATCCTATCCCCAGAAGGAGAACCTCATGACGGAGACCTCTTACCCCTGGATTCGGTCCTTGCGCTCCCCGTAGCTGTTCGCTGGAGTTGACCAGCAGTAGGATGTACGCGCGCTGGTTAATTTGATGCGAGACCCTTGGTCTGCGCGTGCGTCTGCCGCGATATCTTGAAGACGCGGCCAGGCGGGGGCTCCGTCGACGCGAGCGCGGCCTCCGCCTCGACGCGTCGCGCCAAGTCCGCCTGGCCGCCGCGGGAGCTCATCCGCCTCGGCACCGCGCCACCGGCCGTCGACTCCGCCTCGCCGCCGCGCCGCGGGCTCCGACTCGAATAGCCGCGCAGTCTCTGCCTGGACGCCGGGATCGGATCCACCTGCTCCTGAGCGACTCCGCCCGTCCGGCCGTCCGACCAACTCACTCGGTTGAGCAGCTCAGTGGCTGCTGCTTACTGGAGTGAGAGATGGAAAGAACGAGATTATCCGTATGAATCCAACAGATAACGAATTGGGCCGGGCTGACTGAAATGTGAGTTGTGGGCTGCCGTATATGCCCACAACGTGGCAATGCAAACAGCCTGCGTGAACAACGCGATTGCATCCGGAAACTGCCTGCGTGATCAACGCGATCAAACGATATATTGCATCCGTAATAAACGCAATTAACCTTATATATATATATAATCACGATCAGGTCACGATTTAAAGGGACGAAGCCACCGCCCCGCCGGCCGTGGGATTCGCATCGACCGGTTGCGCAAGCTCCTTCTGACGGCTGGGTGCGGACTCCAAATCCCCTGGCTCGCGCGACCTGGCCGCCGCGGGAGCACCTCCGCGTCACTGCCGGTCTAGCAAGCGGAGGATCCGTCGATGCGGACGTAGGGGGGAGCCTGGACGCGTCGCGCGAGGTCCCTCTGGACACCGCGGGAGCTCCTCGGCCTCGCCGGAGCGCCGCCGGAATAGGGTTCCGCCTCGCCGCTTCTTGCGGTCTCCACCTACTCGCCATCGACTCCGCCCCAGGCCGTCCCGGTCGCTCGGCCGCACCACCACCCAGTGGTGAGTGAAGTAGAAGAGGAGAGGCTGGCCAAATGGATAAGTCAGAACGTGTCTGATGGTATATTGGGCCGACCCTCAACGATGGTGGACCTGATTTTAGAACAGGCCGAAATGTTCAACAAAATATTTATGTGTTTTATGTACAACAAACTAACGACTGATCTTCTCTAGGAAATTAGGAGGCTTTCTTGTTTACAATTACATGAAGTCATGGAACGGTGCAACATTGCCAACGATTAACAATGTAAGCATATATTTACACTCCAACTATGTTTATAACACAACATATAAAAATATTAACTTATCTGCCATGCACAGGTCTCAACTTCACTGAGGAGGGAATTCATTGCTGATGTTCTGACGAGTAGTGCAAACAAGCGCTTCGACAACATCCCCGAGGATCTTCAGTACATGATTGGAGAGCAAGGCAAAATGAAGCTTACATAGCTCGAGATAAATTTATTCATGTGTGCGTCTTGTGTTGTCACACCTCTATGACTTATCCTGTGAGATTGCCATGTATTGTGGAACGAAGTCAACTAAACTTTAGTTTGTTTTATTGTGATTTTGACAAAGTAGAGATCACTTCTCGAGTTATTGTGAAGGCTGGTGGCATGGTGCAGATACACAAAATTATGTTTTCATTAATTGAATCGTTTTTCTAGATCACGCCGTAGCGTTAGCACGGGCATTATACTAGTGTTCCTAAGCAATACAACATCATTAGGTAGTAATTTATTCTTGAAAGTATAAAAAAAATCAAATAAGAACGAGCTCATCACCAGTGACGGAACCTACGATCTTGATTAAGGGGAGCCGTATAAATGTGATCGCATTTTTGGTGTGATAAAAATATACATAATAATATGTGTCATAAGCTTTTTTAAAACAAAACTCACATGATTTATATCCAAAAGTATGATTTTTAATGAAAAATGAGTAAAAATGGCTTTATAAATGTGATCGCATTTTTTGTCTGATAGAAATATAAATAATAATATGTGCAAAAAGCTTTTTTAAAAATCATATGATTTATAGCCAAAAATATGATTTTTTAATGAAAAATGAGTAAAAATTGGTTTCTTATGTGCTAAAAATAAAAAAATATATACTTAATGAAATAATTATACCTTGGTTGGCGGGGGCCACGGCCCCTGCTGGCCCCCCTAGTTCCGTCTCTGCTCATCACGTCTAAATCTAGTTGGCGCATTCGAGCTTGGGTCATTGGACCTTACATATTAGTTGGAGTATTAGCGGGTGAAGGAGTGATGTCCTTATCAAGAGGACCCATGAGTGCCGCCGCCGGTAGATCGAGCAGATCAGCGAGCTTCAATGGTACATCAAGCAGATATGCAAGCCCCGCGACAGACCGAGGCAAATGTAGTGCTGGCAGGCCGGACCCAGAGACGGGCGGGCTGATCCGATGGTACATGTGATCTTGCGAGGAAGTAGGCACTGGCTAGCGGCGGCGACTGCGGCCAGTGGATGGGCTTGGCATGCTTATTCATATTTTTTCTCGATGCATGACTCAAGAAAGGTTATAATATAATCCAAGATGATTGCGATACCCGCCTCGGATGATCAGTTTTGGTTTTGCTCATCTCAGTAAAGATTGCTATAGTAATGCATTTGTTCGTCCCATTGCAACGCACGGGCATTTTGCTAATAAAAAAAGAGCGAAAATATTACATGCAGCGAGGCCAAAGCTAGAGACGAAACAAAAAAAAGGCTGTGCTTTGGTTTTTCCAGTTGGGCCCTCCTGATCAGTTTCCTAAGACGTGGGCTCGATCCTTTACCAATAAACGTGCGCCTGCACAAGATGAATTCTTAATCACTAGTATATTGCCCATGCTAACGCTATGGTTATATCTTTTTTCCCATCTCATGTCATCATCGTTGCGGATCAGCTCCGCCGAGTGCGTGCCGCCATCCCCGTCATCTTGCACGCAGTACATGACTTCTTCCCCTGCTGCCTAGGCCGCGCCTCGCCACATTCTGCCGCAGCGTCGACTCCTGGCCCCGGCAACGACGGCGACCCTGCACTTCTTGCTCTGTCGTACTGAGAAATGGATTTTCTTCCTCAATTATAACCTCTCCCATGCTAGGATTCTTCACCTAACAGGAACTTCGCTCAGTCCTTTTTAGGCAAGAACAGATGTATGATAAAGACATAAAACATACGTGCTGAAGATTGTATCTGTTCTAGGCCTTAAGGACATCTCTTGTGCCCCTTCAGAACTGTCAGTGCTATAATTGTATATTCAAACCCAGATTAGTGAATTCTAACATACTGAACACACACATGCAATCAACAATGCTTAGTCTGACAGCACGTAAATTTAGTTGAGCTGTGCAAATAAAGAAAATGAACTAATATTACTTGTTCATCGTAGACCTAGCAAGCAAATTCAAAAATTTTATTGTGCCCATAACTGCTTAAGTTCAGCTAGGAGATATGGTCTTCCTTAATGCTCATCCATCTCCATGTACCATGACTCCGAATATCCTGAAACTGTCCATGCACCCCATTGGCTTTCCATTGTGCACTACGCTGATATCAATATGCACAGTTTCTAAAAGTTTAATTTGTAACTAGTGGAAATGCATGTGCGACACGCATGTGACTTAAAAGACAAAGAGTAATTTAATTTTGAAGAGATTTTATTTCACAGAATACAGAGGGCCGGGAGCATGACCAAAAGGACAAAGGAGTAAAATCTATATTGTGGTTCATACTATAGAATTCAGACAAAGTAAATATTCAAACCTCAGGATGACATCGGATGAATTGATATTGATATTTGATTTGATATAATAAATAAATAACAGATAAATAAATAAGAGTTGAACTTGCAAACAAAGCAGTAGCCACGAAGGATGTACTCTGGCTTTGTGGGCATGCATCATGACACTCGCTGGCTTGTGTATCGTGCCCTAGCTAATCACCGGCGATTCACCGCCTACCATGACATGCAGAGTATTAATATCAAAGTCAGGCGTTGATAGCAGAGTAACGATGGCTGATGATGCGCGTGAAGATGGTCGAACTGGAGGACGTAGATGTCATGAGCGAGAGAAAGAGAGCATCAACCATCATATGCATATATACCTGAACTTCTTGAGGAGATCGAGGCCGTGCTACAATGCGAGGAAGTCGTCGCGGATGTTCTTCTTGGCGTGATGGACTTCTTGCGGTGGACGAAGGTGGCAGGTGGGATCGGCGCTGTCTTTGCGAAGCACGTTGACGACCTCCTCTCACACCTAGCCCTGGTCGGGCGGTGTTCCTGCTTATGGGCGTTATGCTGATGCACACCGCCACCGGCTGACCGGCCACCAGCGAATGCCGAGGCCGCACACATTATGCCTCCACCCTCCACCCCCGCTCAGACAAGCCACGGGCAGGGCCGCTGACGATCGACCGGACGAACGCTGCACGACGGCGGACGATGGAAACGCTGAAGTTGCCCCCCCCACGCTGCGTCTTTGGGCAGATATGGGGATAGGCGGTTACAGGACTGGGAATTCTCGTCAGTGTACGTAGGAACATGGAAAGGAAGGCGCGCGCACGGGGAGGTGCCTAGACTGAGAGTCGCGCGATGGCTGCTTGCCGCGGGTAGGTTCGACGCAAGATGAAAAACAGGTTGTCACATAAGATAAGGTCCCTCTATGATAACCTCCGTTGGATGGAAAATCTATCCCGATCGGACGGACGAGATCTAGGGCAGGTGCCCCTTAATTTCTTCGCTCTTTTATAGAATAGAATAGATAGATAGATACGCACCTCATACCATGTCAGGATGAGTTGAAGATTTGGGAAAAAAACGCGTGCCACTGTACATTAAACACCGTGTTGTATCCTCTGACTTCAGAGCAACTTGTCAAGTACTGCAAATTAAAAATATGGTCTTTCATATTGACAGTCAAATCTAGGAATATTTTTGCTACTTTCACTTAATTATTAAGTCTGGGTCCTACCATTCATCTATTCACAGTCTGAAAATAGGCGTTGGCATGAATGATAAATCTTAATTGTCATATTCATATATTCCATAAATAGATGGCGTTGGTTTAAAGTAAAAAATCAAGGCACAATAGGACTGGTTAAAACAAGAACCAAAGATGTATTTGTGTTTGTTTTATGTACCTAGATCAAGGACAACAAGTATTTGTCAAACGCCAATTGTATTTCCTGTAGATTGACCTACTCGCTCAGTTATTGAAGCATAAAACGGACTCAGTCTGCCTGCAAAAATAGATAGAATATAGAATTTGGTTGGCAGCTCACTGTTATGTCTGTATTCAAAACATACAAATTTGCAACAATCTTGCTGCAATATCATTTCGACCACATGATTCCACCTCTCAAAGTATAAACAGAAGCCACGATAAGCATACCTGTCTATCTGTCGTACACCATCTTGAGCATATATATAGCATTCAGAACAAATGACGTCAATGGCCTGGTCTAGCTAACAACCAATCAAGGTATCAAACATTTGAAAAGCAATTCAAGAAAAGCATAGGATTTGAAAAGCAACTGGGTGATTTGACTATGGATACCTGAAAATAGAGTACTCATCAGGTCCAACACTCGTGGTATTCCTGAGGGCACAACCAAGGAACCAACGTAGTTAGAGATTCCAGCGGGAGAGGAAGACTAATGCATCGTGTGTGCCCCTCTCGAGGAGGCTGGCCTTGGGCCTTGGCTGGTCGGGGGCGACGGTGGTAGGACGGATCACAAGCACATCCGTTGGGTCACGGCGTCACTGGTGCTGCATCCTTCTTGTCCTCCCGGCCGCATGTCCCTCGAGGAGCCCCGCCGGATCGCCGTTCATGGGAGATCAATCTGTTAGAATTGATGTCCTCTCGTTGTGGGCCCAACGGCCCACACCGAAATTTGATCTGCTCCCTGATCGGGGGAGCCCAACTCATCTAAGGGGTTGGAGGGGCCCTGTCACACTATGCATATATGGAAGGTGGGGGCCAGGGCGATTGGTACGAGGTTCAATGCCGTCAATTCTCCTACCCTAGTCCGATCTAGAGGGTCACGCAGCCAGTGACGGCAAGCACTCCACCGGCACCACTGCTACGACGTCCTCTCTGCTCCACCAACCGTCACTGCTGGCATGCAGAGAAGTCCACCGGCGATCTCATGGCCGACCCTAACGCCGATGGTATGTGTCCTCTAAACCTAACCCCCTCTCTCTCCCACTCTGTTCTTCCTCAGAGTCAAGTTCTTGTTTCCCTAAGTTCTACCTGGCTAGATGCTACTACCAGTGATCCACTAAGTCTATCAATGGTACCAAAGAGCCTAATTGGTTTAGTGCATCTAGATCAGGATTAAGAAAGGATTAGAAACCCTAATGAAAGATGGAGTGTTTGAGGAACCGCCCAGAGTACCACCTCAGAAACAAGTATGGATTCCAAAACCTAACCACCTCAGGAACCCACTTGACACTCTCCCTGACATCTCTAAGGAACCCCTTCCTAAAGCCAAACATTTTCAGATAGAGGTGAACCAACAACCCACAAGATAGAGGTGAGGTATCACTGTGACTATTGCAAGAGGGATGGGTACCTGTTTGAGTTTTGCTATAGGAGGAAGAGAGATGAAAGACATGAGTTTGAGTTGAACAACCAGGACATGTACCAACCTTTCCATGGTGTACATGAACGGTCTATTCAGAGACGCATTGCTAGGACTAGAGGTGCTATGCCTCAAGGTGCTAGGCCTCAAGGTGAGAGACCACGTGGTGGTCGTGCCCGGCAGGGTTCAGGTCGTGATCAATATGACCTTGGATCTTGTGGCGGTGGCTTTCAATCCTACACTTCTAGCGGACTACATTTTCCCCCACGTGGTGATCGCTCCTTTCAAATGGAACATGGCATGTATGGTGGTTTTCCTAACATGTTTGGAGGGCAAATGAGGCAACACTGGTATCCTTCTTAGTTTTCTAACCCTAGTGTTGTCCCGTTTGCTCACCCCTAGTCTTTCTACTGATGCAGGATTTTGGCTCGGAGAAGATGCGGCTCATTGATTCAGGATGTTCGTGCCACATGACCGGAAATTCAAATTGGTTCTCTAGCCTCAACCCCACGAAGAGTAAGGAGTATATCACTTTTGGGGACAATAGCAAGGGTAAGGTGATTTCGAGAGGTTCTTTTCGGCTCAATGAGAGTTTTGTCCTTAAGGATGCTGCTTTGGTTTCCAACTTGCATTTTAACTTGCTCTCGGTTTCGCAACTCCTTGAATGGTTATGAAGTGTGTTTTAAGACCGGCCTTTCTAGAGTTCTTGATTCTCGTAGAGATCTTGTTTGTCGGATTGCTACCTTTGGCCGTGTCTTTCGAGCTGATTTCTCTTGCTTGTTTGGTTCTTCTCGTTGTTTGATGGCTGGTTCTTCTTCTGAACTTTGGAAGTGGCATAGGAGACTTGGTCATTTGAGTTTTGATCTACTAGCTAGGTTGAGCTCACTTGATCTAATCTGAGGATTGCCTAAGTTAAAATTTGAGAAGGGCTTGGTTTGTCACCCTTATCGTCATGGAAAAATGGTTGTTGCTTCTTATCCCGCTGTTAACTAAATTATAACTAAGATACCCGGTGAGCTTCTTCACATGGACACAGTTGGTCCAGCTCGGATTTCGTCAGTGGGAGGGAAGTGGTATGTTTTAGTGGTTGTGAATGACTTTTTGAGATACTCTTGGGTGTTTTTTATGGAGAGTGAAGAAGAGGCTTTTCTATTTGCTCATGATTTTATTCTTCGGTTGCAAAATGAGTTTCCAAAGAATGCCATGCGAGCTATCCATAGTGACAATGGCACTGAGTTCAAAAACACTCATTTTGAGACTTTCTGCATGTCTTTGGGTCTTGAACATCAATTCTCTTCTCCATATGTTCCCCAACAAAATGGCATAGTTGAGTGGAAAAATCGAACTCTTGTTGAGATGGCTAGGATGATGCTCGATGAGCATAGGACTCCTAGAAAATGTTGGGCCAAAGCCATCAACACTGCTTGCCATGTTTCAAAACATTGACCAGCATTGCCATGACACATTCAGCATTGCCATCCACCCGAGACGATGATTGGGAACATTGACCAGCGAGTCACACGGTCCAGGTCTTATGAAATCTCTCACTTTGCTCATTCTGCATTTGTTGTCTTTTTTGAGCCTGTTGGACACACTCTGACAAATCCTGATTGGGTCAATGCCATGCATGAGAAGCTTAAAAATTTTGAGAGAAACCAAGTTTGGGTTTTATTGCCACCTCCACCAGATTGCCATCCTATTAGTACCAAATGGGTTTTCAAAAACAAACAGACTGAG
>DXKC01001178.1:0-14011 GCA_031170775.1 Cymbopogon citratus
TAACTCTTTAAAAACAAAGAAACTGAATCCCCCATGAGGCCCTACACTATCATGCTGCAACAAGTTGAACATTTTAAGTTAGAACCATATAAAAAAAACTGGACCTGCGAGGGGCAAGCCGCCCCTCGGGCATTGAACTTAAGAAGGAGGACCTTCTCACACAGGCCCAGAAAACCCCCGAGCCCTGGCCCCGCCCATACACTGGGAGACGTTACCCGTGAGACTACCTGCCTGGGCCACACACGGTCCTCAGGCCGACCTGGGCCGATCTCTTTACCAGTGCTTTGGACACGGGGACAGCGAGGGGATTTTTTTACCCAAGTTTCCCAAAATTCGCCCCACAGGGGGTTCGAACCTGGGACCTGGGGTGCCGCAGGGAACATGCCTAACCACTGGGCTAGGCACCCGTTGGCAAGATAGAACCATATCTCAGTAGAAGGTAGAAAGTGAACGACCAGTACATTTGATGCTTAACTATTGAACCAAATTGAACATGTTATCCCCTACAGTAGAATATGGGATTAAATTTCAGATATGCGCATGATTACCATTAGGCTGCGGAGGAGACCTGAATCATCTAGATCATAGCAAATCTGCCACAGTGTCTGGTACCCTTCATGTCGTTTGGCTGTTGCTAAAATAGGAGAAATAACCTTTCTGAATATAGATTCTTTCAGATCCGGATTGTCAGTACCATCTTTTGACTCCTGATATATTAGGGAAAGATATTAGTTGTTAACTTGTTATGTATGAAGCTCAAGAAATTCTACAGCTGCCAAATGGGTAGACACCACACCAACCCACAAACATGTAAGCGAAATTGGAGACCATCAAAATACACATTTGCCACACTTCTTTATCATTCCAGTAGAAACCATTTTCTTTCTTACCACTAACATCAAGCTATTCCCTCCAGTTTGCAAATACTTGAGGTTTTGTATAAGATTTGAGTCAAACTTTTAAAATTACTATAAATAATAACTTTTAAGGTATTTAGTTTATAATAACTTGAAGGTCATTGCTTTCAAAAGTACTTAAAAACATAAATTTATTAGGATGTTCATTTATTTCTTGGAAAAAGTCTACATAACCCCCTCAACTATTGAGCGTGGATTACTTCACCCCCTCAACTATGAAACCGGATATTCTGCCCCCTAAACTGTCCAAAACCGGTCAAATAACCCCCTAGGTGGTTTTAGACAGTGGTTTTGCTACAGTAATAGTGGTTTTGTCTTTTTTATTTATTTCTGCTGAATTTTTGAAAAATTATAGTAAATCAAAGAAAAACCATAAAATAGAAAATCCAATTTGGTTGGACTCCACATGGTTGTTTGAACATATAATATTGTATGTTTCAGTACAAAGTTTATTCCAGTTAATTACAAAAATGCATAAATCTAAAGCTACATAAAAAAATTGTACTAAAGTATATTATATTATATGTTCATTGTGCAGATCTAATCAAGTGGAGTGCAACAAAATTGGATTTTCTATTTTATGATTTTTCTATGATTTATTATGATTTTTCAAAGATTCAGCAAATAAATAAAAAAGACAAAACCACCGTTCCAAACCGCCTAGGGGGTTATTTGACCGGTTTTGATCGTTCAGGAGGTAGAAGATCCGGTTTCATAGTTCGGGGTGTTATGTAGTCCACCCTCAATAGTTGAGGGGGTTATTTAGACTTTTTCCTTTATTTCCTAATGGAAAATAGTGGCCAAAGCTATGGGTTTTTTATGTTTTGGGACCACAGCTTTACACAAAACATCAAGTATTTGCAAACCGGAGGAGTAAAGGCTAATAACCTTACATTCATGGCAGATGAGATCACTGTAACATACTCGTTATCATCAGAGATTGTTATGACTAATAAACATATACTGAATAACAGTCTGAATGACTAACTGTAGAAATCAAACAAGAATCGGAGAACTAGTTGAGCCTAAATCATCAAAATGCAATACCATGGATCCAATATGAAATATGGCTACCTGAATACCAAAATGGTGCCTGATTTAAAAAACTTGACCTGCTGGGGTAAGACCGCCTCCACGGCATTGTGCTAAGAAGAAGGACCTTCTCACGCAGGTCGAGAAAATCCCCAAACCCCTGCCCCACCCATACACAGCGGTACCACAGCTCCCGTGAGACTAGTTGGCCTTAGACCAGTGCTTTGGTGTGGGACAGACGAGGGAATTTTTTTTCGCGTCCCACCCAGCAAAACGCGCCCCGTGGGGCTCGAACCCAGGCGGCCAGGGTGCAACGCAGCTCCTGCTAGCCAGTGAGGTCTAGCGGCCGCTTGCAAATGGTGCCTGATTTACTATTACAGATATGTAAATCAAGTTTGAACTTTGAAGGCTATCCTAGTACAGCAGCGCATTATCACTTAGACAAGCTATGCTCATATTAAATAAGTACAGTATTAATATTATCCAAGTGAAAGACAAGTACTATCAAACCCAAAAAAACACATAAGATAACCGAATAAGCAAATAAATGGGTAACATCAATTGCAAACGTTAAACATCTTAATGCAGTAATGATGGTTCTTAGGAAAATAACGATGTTTAGCAAAACCAAACCTGGTATTTGGCCTCCACTATTTGTTTAGCAAGGTTGTAGAGGGATCTGAGAAGTTCATCTCTTCGTTCACAATATTCTTGGACTAGCACACCATGTTCCTGCCCACGTTCAAATTGGGCAGTTAAAAGGCCTATATATGCCTCCAGTAGAATATCTGTGAGTCCTTCCAGCTGAGACCATAGACTAGATTTCATTGACATGTCTGCAGCTCCTGATTCTCCCAAAAGCTCCATAATCAAGGATGCTAAACTCCAGATTCCAGACCGTACAACAGGTTGGCTGTTCCATGTTATAAGTCCTTCAGGAGATGGATACCATTCCTTGTGATCCTTCCTGTAGTGTGATGCTGCCTGGACTAAGGTGATACAAGCATTTGCTAACTCAAGTGCACGTTGCATCTGAACAGAAGGGTGTTCTTCTCTACTAATGATGTATTGAAGCTCATGAGATAAACAATAAAATAGATCCTCTATATCAGAAACCCTACTGTAGAACACTTCAGCATTATCACGATCCATTAAGAGAACCGTGTTTCTTCGAGCTTTCTCACCAACCAACTGAATAAGGTTCCAAAGGGCACCAGTACCTTGGGTTTTCGACTGAGGTGATAAATGAGTGCTTGAGCGTTGCTGGATAAGAGCGTTTTGTAATTCCCTAAGGTGCGCCATTCCAGAAAGCTTTTCACCATGCTCCATGACAGTTAGCATTGCTGCTCCTACAGAATGATCAAATTGCTTCGTTTGTCAACTAGAACTATATTAAAAGAATCCAGTAACGATTAAACTCAAAGAACAGAATGAAGCTTCTGTGTGCATGGCCGTATTGTCACTATAGTCCTACTCCCTCCATTCCAAATTATAAGACCTTTTGGCTTTTCTAGATACGCAATGTTATGCACTTAGGTATACACTATGTCTAGATACATAATAAAAACAATGCATCTAGAAAAGCCAAAACATCTTATAATTTGGAAAGGAGGGAATACATACTATTATCATTTCATGACTATGTTCAGGAAAGCAAAACTATGGTATCTTATGAAAAATGATTAATAATAAGATATATGAAGACCATGTAACACAGCACAATAGTAGGACTACATAAGGCTAGTTAGAACACTCTATTAGGTGTACATGATAAAATCCATCAGTAGTTGACAATAATGTTCACAAGGATGGCATGGGGAAGAAGAATAAGAAGAACAGATCTCAAATGTACTTGACTTTTAAGATCAATTAGAAGTATTTTGAATTATGTTATCTACATTAGAATCTTGCTTCTATACTTAAACCTACAAACAAATAACACTGTTTAATAAAGATAATAAACCAAAATGATGGTAAGAGTGAATCCATACTTTGCTTTGAAGCGAGTTCTTCGTGGCACTTTGACAAGACAAGAAACTGAAGGAATTTCTCATGCTTTTGCTGCTTCTCAACAAGGGATGAAACAATTGTTGAGGCAAGAAATTCAGCTTCTCTGGTTGTTGTCCAGTGTTTAGCTAATGTGTTTACAATGGATTTGCTCGTCCGAACAAATATGTTCATCTCACCCTCTTTCTCAAATGCTCCTGCTGCTCTAAGCTTTTGATGTGCCTCATTAACTGCACTGGAGATTATAAAATCATTAAATAACCGGTTCAGTAGCATTTCAGATTCTTCATCAACCACAGACTGCTGAGCTATGCCAGTTAATGCAGGCCTTTGCCTCTCTCCTGCACTCCAAGCCTCAGAGCTAACTCTCCTGGGAACAACACTAGCACTCAAGCCCTGACTTCTTCTTTTCTCCTCGGCAATTGTTTCATTACAACTACCCTTTCGTGACAAGCTGCGTTCTGGCGGTTCAACCCCACCAACTAATACAGCTTTTTCAGGAATTGCCCAGACTCCTGCCTTTTCTGTTAGAACCACCCAAGCACCTTCATCTCTGTCCTCAGATGATGGGATAATGGAAGCATCTAGGACCTTTCCAGCATCCCAAGGCAGATCAAACTGATAAAGTCGGGTGGAACCTCTCCAATACATGGCCACTGTTGCTGTTCCATCCCCTGACAGGATGATAACAGAACCAGAAGGCTTACCACCAGTTTTTAGCCTCATGGAGAACAAGAACTCATCATCCTCTACCCTAGCCTTAGGAATTATCACCTGAGAGGGAGCTTTTTTCTCCAAAAACCTTTCAACTTTAGCTACATTGTCTTCAGACAGAAACTTCTGGTTCGGTTTGTATAGCATTGTCAAAAGAGAGTATTGAGTGTAGTTTGATCCGCTAACCCTATCTTTGCATAATGTAGCAACAAGAATGCTAAATTCCTTCCCATGCTCATCTATCTGCATGTCCAAAAGCCATATATTTTTCTGCCCAGCTATATCTTTCTTAATGCTCACATCTCCGTCAGTACCAACAATTCCGTGAGACCCTAATTTTTGTACATTGATGTCATGCAAGAATGAGATACTCCAACATTGCACCTCATTATTTGTCAACAAAAAGAACTTGCGGTCAGAACCCTCAGATGAGACATTACTTGGTAACCAAACCAAGGACCTTCCATCATTACTTTTCTGAGAATGATCAGCACCACCATCTCCTAATGTATCTGCATGAACTTTTCTTTGACGAATTCCTTCTGGTGAACATTGGAACAGCCACAAAGCACCTGCAGGCTCAGAAGCTATTGCAATGCACTCATGAATACATCCTGGAACTGCAGCCGCAATAAGCGAATTAAACCTCATACAATCAGATGCAGCATCACATGCAGACACCTCACCATAACCTGATGAACTAAGAACTAGGCTCCTATTGAATTCAGCATAGATATCAGGCCAATAAGCAACAGCTTGTGTTCTTTTGTTGCAGAGGATCACGCCAGTTGAACTTTTTCTATGCAACATCTCTCCACTGTTCCTTGTTGATGCACCACTATTATGCCATCTCATTATACAAACTGTCCACTGAATACCGAGGAGGGGTTTCACATCATTGTTTCCGATAAGAGAAGATGGAATGTCAAGTACAATACAGTCTTTTGCAACAGAAGCCAAGTAACTCCATATAAAAAGCTGATTTCCACATATCATCCACGCAAGGGATGTTTCTTTATCAATGCCACCAGCAAGCATGTTCTTGCCTACAAGAGTTGCGCAACAGGTATGTATGGCTCAGTACAAGCAAACTATTAGCACGTAAAATAGCGCACACAGTGAGTGGAAACAGTTACCAGAGAAATTCTTCTGTAGCAGGCTGGCTTGTGCATTCCGAACAGCTTGAGGAAACTCTGCTACGTGCACTGGTTGGATCTGGTTCGAATCACCAGTCCTGTCAGTTCGCTTCGATGTCGAAATCCTGGAAATTCGCATCAAATAGAACGATCAGAGCTCCTACGCCTCACCTAAACGTGCTACCCTAGCGCAAATCCAAAATTAAGAAAGGCGCAGCACTCGCTTCCGGGGCCCTCAATTAGATACGGCCATAAGGCAAAAGCAAATCAGCTGAGAAAAAGGGATACCTAGCGAGGAGGGAGGAGGAGTTCCATGGCGCCGGGGTGCCGGTGGCGGGGCGGTCGGGCACGGCGAATCCGCGAGGCGACGGGGAATGGGCGGGGGCAGCAGGAGGAGGTGAAGGGGATCCCTCCCCCCTGTCCCTGCGGTTGAGGAGGTGTGGCCTCCTGATTGCCGGAGAGAACATCTTCGGCGGCGCGGTGGCTAGGCTGCTAGGACCTCGCCTTCTCCGACCAGCCGGCTTCTGGCTCTCGGCGCCCTCTCGGTGGCCGGTGGCCAGTGGGCTAGGGTTTTACTAGAGTTTTTCTTTTCTCTTTTTGCGCTTTGCCCCCTGCTTCTTAGGAGGGACACGAAAACGGCGAGAGCGGTTTGAATTTTGAGTTTGGATCCATGTTTCACCGTTGCAATTGCAACAAATTCAAAAGAAAAAACCATTGCAATTTGCAACCCCGTGTTCCAGAACGAATCGACCCGCTCCGGGTCGCACCCCTACGGCCGGCGGGACACAGACGCGGCTCCGCACGCGCTTCCCTTCTCCGCCATCTCCGTCCGAATCGCGATCAAATGCCACCCCGCGCATCGCTCCTCCTCCTCCTCCGCCGCCTCTCCACCCGCCCGCCTCACCGCGATCACCCCAACGTCGCCGCGCTGCTAGGGGTCCTCAACTCGGCGCCGCCGTCCTCCACGTCGCTCTCACACGCGCTCTCCCGCGCCTTCCCGTCACCCTCCGACGCCTTCCCTCTCCACAGGCTGCCTCACCTCCTCCCGCAGCTCCCCTCCCCGCTTCTCTCCCTCCGGTTTCTCCTATGGCGCCTGACCTCGTCCTCCCCGCTACCCTTCCAGCACGCGCTCTCCTCACTCGCCGCCTCGCTTCCTGACCTCCCATCCTCCGTGCCGCTCCTCCTGTCGTCCTCCCCAAGGCCCCTCCCGCTCCTGCAATATACCCTCCTCCTCAGCATATCCGCTTATGCCGGTATCTTCCCTGCCTCCCTCGCCGTCCTGCGCCACATGCGGTCCTTCGGCCTCGTGCCCGGCGCCGCCTGCTTCCACCACGCCCTTCGCGCGGCGAGCTCCGCCGGCGATGTCTCGGCGGTGCTTGAGATCATGTTTGGGTTCGGCGCCTGTCCTACCGTGCCCGTGATCGTGGCCGCGGTGCACAAACTGGCATCAGCTGGGGACTTCGAAGTTGCCTATCGGCTGGTCGACAAAATGCCGGAGTTCGGGTGTGTGCCCAGTGCGGTGGTTTACACGGCAGTGCTCGACGGGATGTGCAATTTTGGGAACGTGGATGCAGCGTTGAGGCTGATGGAGGCGATGGAGGGCGGTGAGTTTGGTGCGAACTGTGCACCCACCGTGGTGACCTATACGTGTTTGGTGAAATGTCTCTGTGGGAAGGGGAGGGCGGCCGAGGCTCTTGCTGTGCTGGATAGGATGACAGAGAGAGGGGTGATGCCCAACCGTGTTTTTATGCGGACGCTGGTCGAAGGGTTTTGCATAGAGCAGAGGGTTGACGGTGCCTATGATGTGGTGGAGCGTGTAGTTGGTGATGGGAGTGTTTCGAGTACACAGTGCTACAATGTTCTACTCGTTTCCTTGTTGAAAGTTGGCATGGAAGAAGAAGCTGAAGGACTGGCACAGAGGATGATGAAGAAAGGGGTGCAGCTGACCCCACTCGCTGGCAGTTCTATGGTGAGGGAGCTGTGCGGAAGGAAGAGGTCCTTGGATGCTTGGTACTGGCTGGGAATGTTGGAGGAGAACGGGGTGTTGTGTGATTCTGATGTGTATGGTAGCCTGTTGCTTGGGCTGTGTGAGGAAGGCCACATTCATGAGGCATCAACATTGGGAAGGAAGGTTGTCGACAAGGGGATCCTCATAGAAGTATCTTGTGCTGACCGTTTAGTGGAGTTGCTGAAGCAATATGGTGATGAGGAGCTTGCGTCACATATATTGGGATTGAGAAGGCGCCCTGAAGGGTTGTCATTTTAAGCAATTTGCGATTCTGCTTCATCCTTGTGGATGAAGAACATCTTGATTAGTGAGGGGGATGTGCCAAGAATAGTGTTTCACTGCCTTGTTGGGAATTTGCTTGTGAACAGATTCAGTAAAATGGTTAGAGCAGTCAAAATGCTATGTATCAGTATATATAGAATATTTTCTTCTAAAAAAATATCAGTCTAGACTACTGTTGAATACAGCATGGAACAAAATCCAACCAAAGTCCCTCTCAACTACTTGCTTCTTTTCGGATGACTTTGCTGAAGAACATAATGCAGATCAAGAATGCACTTGACGTCATGTGAACTTCCATTTTCATTTCTGAGGTACATCACCTTGTTTCGAGGCTGATGTTATGTTATATGCTTCGAGAAGTGCTGTGCCTATCAGTCGAACATCTTATATCTGTTTCATGGACTTGTAATCCTACTATCCTATAGGCAGCTTTGTACACTGTCAATAACATTGATCAGCACCTGCAGTGTGATTGCTTTCACATAACCGTAGTGCAGGCTGCAGATGATAGCAATCTTCAATCTCAGAACCACTCTGATTTGCATCTGGGATATGACTTGTTGCTGTGATGCTGACGGTAACACAATGGACCATTAAAATCTGAAGAAAATTGTCGCCTCAGGGCTCAGGGGAACTTCTCCAGCAGCAGAGATGAAAATCTCCTTCACCTCCCTTTTGCCACTCCGAATCAAGCAGATAGCAGCAAAGTGAATCACGACATGAGCATGACAATGGTGCTTCCTCGGTTCCCCAACTGCTTCTGACATTCTCTACTGAGGCTGACACCTGACAGTGAATCTACTCTTGCTGCAGGTGGGACCAGAGAAGGTCACCCTCACCCATGGCATCTCCATCACGGTCCACGGTTGATCCAGGATTTAAATTCGAAGAGCTTCTCGGGCTATGCCATTCATCGTTTCGATGATCACCCCTCCCTTCCCCTTCCCCAAGTCGTAGCGGCGGCCAGCTGCCATCACCCGCAGCAGGCAGGAGCTAGCTATATAATCAAAGGCAAACAACCAAACACGCAATCGCATTGCAGCACCTAGCCGTAGCAGCATTGTAGCAACACACGCGCACGCCGCAGCCCGCTGGCACTCGCCGCCGCCGCACGGATCACGCAATGCCTCCATGCTCGCGCCGGTGCCCACCAGGCCGCGCTCCCACCCCTTCCGCCGGCGCAGAGGGGCTGCTCCGCTGCTCCTCGACCAGGCTGCGGCGGCTGCGGCGAAGCGGCCCGCGGAGTCGTCCACCTCGGCCTCCTCCTGCTTCTACAGCGAGGTCATCTCCAACTCCTCCACCTCCCTCGCCGCGTATCAGCACCCGGAGAAGAGGCATCGGCGCCAGGACGCGGGCGCGGACGCGGGCGAGGCGCGGCCGGCTGGGTCCGAGTGCTCGGAGGTGATCGGCGTCGCGAGGGTGCTCCCCGCCGAGGTCGAGGCCTCCGAGTCATCGTGCCTTGGCTCCGTGCTCGAGTCCGACCTCGCCTGCCCGGAGCAGCTCGCCGACGACGCTGAGGCGACCGAGACCGACTACTCCTCCGCGTTCGATGAGCTGACCCCGTCGGAGCCCGATGAGGAGGAGGTGCTCAGCGGTCCCAGCTCGCTGTACTCCCCCAGCCCCCTGATCAGCTCACCATTGACCGAAGACGACCAAGCGCCCTCCGCGACATTCTCCCTCTTCCTCGACTTCGCCAATCAGTTCGTCCCCTGCCCTCACCCCAAAGCGTGCGCCGTCACCAGTGCCGCTCTCGATCTCCTGACGGTGAGCGGTTTCTAAACGATTTTTTCCTTCAATTTGTTGGGAGGGGTTCGATTGCAATGATCAATGCGGTGTTTGATCTAGTAAATTGATAATGTTTTGGTGGCAATGCTTGTGTCAGGGGAAGCGATTTGAGGACTTGGACGACGAGGAGAGCTACGAGCGCTTCCGGCGCCGCGAGCGGCGCGAGGCTGTTGCGCGCGACTACACTGAGGTGTACAGCTCCATACCTGACAGCTACGGCCCTCTCGTCGTGGAGCAACGTGTCGTCATGGTGAACTGGATCATTGAGGTCAGTGCATACTAAACTCTGTTTCTGCCGCCCGTATGGTACGTCATTCGGATCAACAGTTCACCTCAGGTTATGGATCCGATGTGACCGAATTTATACGCTGTTAAGGGCTGTACAGGCTTATGCGAGTGAGTTCAGACTTTGCATTGTGCTGGGGCTTGCAGATTAGTTAGTGCTCTTTCTTATTTTGCACTGGGGTAGTTATCTGCTACTGAGAATGTTGTTAACACTAGCTGGTGAGTGGATTTCACAATAGCTATGTTATGCAGATGGATGAGTATACCTTTTTGTCTGTCAGTAGTCATGCTAGTTCTTATTCTATGCTTTGATCACTGGTTCTGGCAACCAACAGAAGTATTTCTGAATAGTAGGTACTCATGTTTACATGGTCTGTTTGATAAGCAAGGGAGAAGCAGCTGGTTCAGTTACTCAGCAATGTTTCTCTGAATTTCTCGTTCGCAGCTGAACCCTTATCTTATTGGCACACTGCTTGCATGCCTGGAATCATATCCTGTAGCAATCAGGATGCCTGAATCTTCAGTATCTAAATATGCAATTTTCTATCTGTAACTCTGTGTATTGCCTTTATTTCATATCTATTCCAAATTTAAGCTTTCTGATGTGCTTGGTACTTTTTATGAGATTTCAGAGAACCCCTGAAATACTGTCACACTATTTTTACATGTGAGGTGATTAAGCATTACAGTTATATTTCCCTTGTGCTCTGCTAGAATGATCTCAGTACTAAAAACTATGTGATGCAAATTTTATTCATTTCTAAATTTGTTCTGAAATCAGAATTTGGTTGCAAGGAATGACTCTTTGTTATGCAATGCAGCATTCACGTCTGATGAACCTCCAGCTAGCTACAATGTTTATGGGGATTGGATTGATGGACCGCTTCTTGACACAAGGGTATATGAAGGGTTTGAACAACCTTCAGTTGCTGGGCATTGCCTGCATCACCCTGGCTACCCGCATTGAAGAGAACCAGCCATACAATTGGTAATGTTCTCCCTTGTATTACATGTTTCAACTTTTATGTCTATTTTGAAGAGATTCTGTTCTTCATATTTGGTGAGTTATAGCTAGATCATCTAGTTCCCTTCTATGCTCAATTTTAGTAAAACTAATGATATTAGTTGGTGGTTCCATGGTGTTAGATTGCCTAATTAGATATGGACAGAATCAATGTTTAGCAGCAACTGATGAGTAATCAGTAGCACTCTGAGTGAGTGAGCTCCTCCTTTAATTTGTGTTGGTTCTAACATTTTCTCATAGGATATATGCTGATCATAAGCTATGTTTTTTATCCATTTGCATCACTACCGCTGAAATATGCCTTGGGTCTTTGACAGGCTTTAACAGGGCAGATGAGATGGTTTGATTTAGTATATCTATTTTACCGCTGAATCATATTTTGTATCTGAACCATATCTGCATGTAGCAATGGTTTCCATGCATTTCCATCTGTCATTTGTTTTTGTTTTTTAAGCGAAACCATCTGTCATTTGTTCCTTCTGATACTTGGTAACTGTGCAGCTTGCATTTAGAAGTGTTCCCAAGGTGAATATTTCAGAAGTTACGTTTTTCCAGGACATAAATTTGGGTTTCTTGATTGTGCTGTTATCTATGATAAAGGCATTGAGCATACAATTAGCATTTTTTTTTAGTTGACTTGATATTTTTTATATATTTGATTTGATATTTATTACTACAATTCGCCTTTGGAAGACATGTCAGAGAAGTATATTTAGCTGAAATTGCACTTGAGCATGTCCTTTGTTCTCCAAATCATTTTTTTTCTTTTCCTATTCCTTTTTTCTTGTTTCTGTTTGTTTCTGTTAAGCTCATTGCGCAACATTAATTTTACTGCTTGATCTCTTTCAGTGTCCTTCAAAAGACTTTTACAGTTGGGATCAATACCTACAGCAAGAGTGAGGTTGTTGCCATGGAGTGGTTGGTTCAAGAGGTCCTCAACTTCAAGTGTTTTGTCACAACAACTCACCATTTCCTATGGTACCACGAAATTCCTGCTTTCTTGTCTATTCAGTTGTAAAAAAGTAATGAGAGACTAACACCATTCTGTTCCAATGTTGCAGGTTCTATCTGAAGGCTGCAAATGCTGATGATAGGGCAGCGGATCTTGCAAACTCCTTGGCTTTCCTCTCACTTCGGGACCATAAGCAGCTCTCCTTCTGGCCTTCGACTGTGGCAGCCGCAGTGGTAGCCCTTGCTTGCCTTGCCACAGGCAAGGAGTCCTCATGCCATGTGGTGATGGAGGTGAACACCCAAGTCCTCCATTTCTAGCTGTAACTTCGTTACATCTGTTATTGTTTAGAATTTGATAGGCATATACATAGATCAAAGTATGAACTGTAACTAGCAGAAGCTCAAGTCAGTTAGCTTCAAAACAGATACCAGAGTCCAAATTTACATGCTCAGATTCTAGTTAGACTAAATGCCTAATGAGTAGCTCTTCACATATATGCAGACTCACATGAGGACGCAGGACGATGACCTGCCAGAATGCCTAACCGTACGCTTCTCCACTTCTTTTTCCTCTTTTGTTTTTGGAAAGACACTGGGTGCCATGAATCATGATTCATGCATGCTACAGTTTGCAGTGCTGGCTAACCTTACATTCATTCTCCTATGCAATCTGTTTCATGCAGAGCCTCGAGTGGCTGCTCAACTACATCCCATGATACCCAAAGCTCCCAGGTGACAGCAGTGTTTCACATTGGACATGAATTGACAAATTGCTCTGTACATGGCATTAGTCTGCCCTGTAGTCTGTAGATAAGATAATAGTCAAAGGCAGCACGAAACGTAGCTTGTGCATTTTGTTTATGCAGCTTTCTGATCAGGAGAGCGACAGGGGAGAGATTTTGGTCTTGAGCTGTCAGCATTTAGGGGCTTCTGAATTTCTGCAATCGGGGATGTCTATCTTTACATCGTTTATTCGCTCTGTTTAGGAGGACAGCTAAGGCTGGGCATTGTTGTACTCGTTGAACTATTTGTTTAACGAATGTACTGCTGATGGACGATATATATACCACTGAAATCTGTTGTTCTGGTGTGACACGAGGCATGATCTTGTGATCCTGAAAGATGCTCACTTATCTTGTTTCGGTGGTGTCTGGTGAGCAGCTGAAATCTGTTGTCCTCAGAACTGTCAGGTTGCCTGCTGAAGTTTCGTTTCAGTTAACTGCAAATCAGAAAAGGGGGTCGAGCATCGTTACTTGGATCCACCAGGACTTCCGTCTTCCGACTCTGATCATCTTTGTTCTTTGGCCAAGTGGAAAGTGGTGCCACCACGCACTACCACCTGCAAGAAGACTTGGGTCTCTATCCGGGGGATTTCTCTAGCCGCGGAGTCGAGTGACTTGGCTGGAAGGAGGCGATCGATTTCACTTTCAGGTTCGGGGAGTGGGGACTGGGGAGGGGACCGTGGCTACGGCTACCTTTTTATTAGGATAGGGCCCGTGGGAGCTCCATCTTGCACCTTAAATGAGGAAAACGAAAGGCAGGCATGCCGTTTTCAACCATCATTCCGTTGTTGCGTGCATCAACTTGTGCGTTCATGCGTGCATGTTCCCCGAATGGTTGGAGGCGCCCTACAGAAGCGTGCATCTCCTCTTTCACCCCACTTGCGTCTTGCGATTGCGTGAACCCGTCTGCCTTTCTGTGCTGAGGATCGAGGAATGGATGCTACGGAGCGCACTATAGATTAGAAGATACTAGTGGATAGGGTTGGCTGGTATCGCGTCGGGGGAAAATGACGAGAGGAGATGGTGAATGAGTGGCGCTGCCACGACCACCACTTCAATGCATAGTTTTTGAATTGCAAGAAGGCGAC
>DXKC01001180.1:0-10326 GCA_031170775.1 Cymbopogon citratus
TTTTTTAATACGCAGTAGTATACAATCAGTGCACATTCAGAAAACTGGTTGGCTACATATCAGAAACCGATTAACAGCCTTTTTAAAAGAGTGAAAAAACAAGGAAAATACACGCCTTTTTTTTTAACGAAAATGGTTGGACCAAGTAGTGTCATCCAAGCCCATTAAAAGCCCAACTAGTATACCCGCCGCTCCAGCACTCGTCGTCATTTTCCTAAAAAAAAAAAAAGACCACTCGTCGTCATCACTGGGTGACGAGTGACGCTCCCCTCCGCCGCTTCCTCTTCAAAACATTTCGAATTCCTCCTCAACCCCCGAAAGGGCGAAAACCCCAACGCCTCCAAAAACTTTCCCGCCCCAACCCCTCGAACCCTAGCCTCATCACCGGCTGGCGACGCCTCGCCGGCGGCCGGCGAGATGCACATCAAGGAGGTAACCCTCGAGGGGTTCAAGTCGTACGCGGGGCGGACGGTGGTGTCGGGGTTCGACCCGCTGTTCAACGCCATCACCGGGCTCAACGGCTCCGGCAAGTCCAACATCCTCGATTCCATCTGCTTCGTGCTCGGCATCACAGATCTCCGCCAGGTGCGCGCCGCCTCGCTCCAGGAGCTCGTCTACAAGCAGGGCCAGGCCGGGGTTACCAAGGCTACCGTCTCCATCGTCTTCGACAACTCCGACCGCTCCCGCTCCCCGCTCGGCTATGAGGACTCGCCCGAGATCACCGTCACGCGCCAGGTTACACATCCCTTCGCCATCTTCGTTATCCCATGCGGCCTTCTGAAGCGTATCCTTGCTAGTGCGCGCTTGAGTTCCTTGGGGGATTTTTTTTTAGGTGATTTTGGGGCTTGCCGCACAATTTTGATTTGCATATTCTCGAATTCGGTACTGATGTGTCAAATTGGATTAAGATGTGGCCCTCTGAGAGGAGCTGCTGAATGAGGTTGTTTCGGGTTAAAGGAGATGGTGATTTGCGGTATCCTTGACGTCTCTAAGTTGTTCAATTTCTTCATACCAGGGTTCAATTGTTCGTGTGTTGTTTTAGTTTCTGTGAACTGGAATCATTTTTATTTTTTGAAGTACTTTTTGTTTCTTCGCTTAAAACGGTAGCTAACTGAGGTTTAGTGGCTGTTCAATATGTTCATCCAAGTGCTCATCTGGATGTGTTTCTTAGGTTTTGTATATTCAGAGTTGATCTAGTTAGTTCTGTTCATGGGAGTTTGGCATTGCTAATCTGCTATGCGTGCTGAATTTTTAAATCTGTCTCTGGCTTGCTGATTTTTTATTCAAATATTTTTAGCTTTATATTTTTTTTCATTCAAACACATAGTTTATGCCTATGAATAAGGAGTTTTGTTAATGTCTATACTATGCTGACCTACTTTTAATCAGGGATTGCAAATTTGCTTGAATGTTGATGTGTAATGTGGCCAGCACATTTTTTGTCAGATATGCACTGTTTTGTTATGTTTTTGCTTGATTAATTCGTAAAATGGCTAATAGATCGGCTTCAGCCGTATGTTCTTTTGCACTTCGATTCCAACATTTTTTTTTTCACAAAAAAATTTGTGTTGTTTCTGGTGTATAAATTTGTACTGATTGTACTGGGCACCAGTTAATTGTCGTTCTCCTATATTTGTAGATTGTCGTTGGTGGAAGGAACAAATACCTGATCAATGGCCACCTAGCACAACCTTCCCGGGTCCAGACCCTTTTCCACTCAGTGCAGCTTAATGTAAACAATCCTCATTTTCTAATTATGCAAGGGCGCATAACAAAAGTGCTGAACATGAAGCCTCCAGAAATTTTGTCCATGTTAGAAGAGGCAGCAGGCACAAGAATGTATGAAATGAAGAAAGAATCCGCTCTTAAGACACTTGAGAAGAAGCAGAATAAAGTTGATGAGATTAATAAACTCCTTGATGTTGAAATCCTCCCTGCACTAGAGAAGCTCAGAAAGGAGCGGTGCCAATACATGAAATGGGCCAATGGCAATGCTGAACTTGATAGGCTCAAAAGATTTTGTATTGCCTATGAGTTTGTTCAGGCTGAGAGAGTGCGAGATGGTGCACTCAATGGTGTCAAACAAATCAGGGCAAAGATTGATGAGCTGGATGAAAATACAGAAAAGATAAAAGCAGATATACAAGAAATGGAGAATAACATTTCTACCTTGGCTGCTGAAAAAGAAGCTAAAGTAGGCGGTGAGATGAAGATTCTGTCAGACAAAGTGGATAAACTATCACATGCACTTATCAAGGAAACTTCTGTTATGAATCATCAAGAGGAAACCCTGAAGTCTGAGGAAAAGGGTGCTGAGAAGGTAACACTGCACTGATGTCAGTTACTAGACATGCTAACTTTTGTTTTGAATAGCTTACAAGGTTTGCATTATACATTTCACATGTAGATTCTCATAAACATTGAAGACATAAAAAGGTCTATACTCGAGAGAGATACTGCTGTAAAAAATGTAGAGAATGAGGCATCTGATATGAAAAGAAGAGCAGAGGAGCTCACAAAGAAGTTGGATGAGGAGGAGAAAGAATACCAGGTATGTAAAGGGTGGCATCTTTAAATGTAATGTATTAAATATTAACATATAGCCTCTTGGTTCTGGTGTACTCTGGGATATTAAATTCGTTTTTTCACAGGGTGTGCTAGCTGGAAAAAGCAGTGCAAGCGAGAAGAAATGCCTTGAAGATCAACTTAGAGATGCAAAAGCTGCAGTTGGAGATGCAGAATCTGGACTAAAGCAGCTAGCTACAAAAATAAACCATTCTGAAAAAGAGTTGAAGGAGAAGAAAGCTATGTTAGTGTCCAAGCGTGATGAGGCTATTGCAGCTGAGAATGAGCTGAAAACAAGGACAAAGGACTTGGACGGTATCAAGGCATCCATGGCATCTATTAATTATGATGAGGGCCAGATGGAAGCTTTGCAAAAGGTATACACTGGTGAATCTCAAAAGTGTTGATATGGCATAAAAGGTTCCAATAGGAAGGCTATACTTCTGATTGTTGACTATTTTCTTTTTTTGTCCTGACCATTCACAGGAACGTTCTACAGAGTTAGAAATTGTTCAGAAATTGAAGGATAGTGTCCGTAGGCTTTCTGGTGAGCTTGCTAATGTTCACTTCAGTTATCGAGACCCTGAAAGGAATTTTGACAGATCAAAAGTCAAAGGGGTTGTTGCACGTCTTATTAGGATTAAGGATAGCTCAACTGCTACAGCACTGGAGGTTCGTATCAGCAAACTCCTCTCTGCTTGCTTGAAGTTAATTCTCGTTTTGACTGATGGAGTTGGTCAAGTTATCCTGGTTCAATTATTAGTTAAATATTGCAGGTTGCCGCAGGTGGGAGGTTATTTAATGTGGTGGTTGATACAGAAGAAACTGGAAAGCAGCTATTAAAGAATGGGGAACTACGAAGTAGAGTAACCATCATACCATTAAACAAAATCCAAACATACACGATACCTGACAGAGTTCAGCAGGCAGCTCGTAGACTGGTTAACATTTCCCCCTTTGCTCTATTTTTATACTGGTGGATGTAGCCTGTTGGTTATGGATGACTTGTCTAAATGAGAAGTATATACTGATTGCTTTGTAGGTTGGTCCCAACAATGTAACATTAGCTCTTGAATTGGTTGGATATGGTGAGGAAGTAAAGGTTGGTATGTCCAACTATTTTGTTAATTTTTGAGAAATACTAATGATTTACTCTTGTAAATTTATTTACATCATGTTTAGCAGTGTTTTGTTGTTTTCCTCAAAGGTTGAAACCTAAGACTGACAATCATTCTGCATCACATGTTTTGCTCAAAATATTGTTGCAACCCAAATCTAAAGATTGTATGCTTCTGGCTATCTGTTTCATAGATATCTTCATATCTTATTGCAGAACGCTGTGGCTTTTGTCTTTGGCTCAACATTTGTGTGTCGTAATATGGATGCGGCAAAAGAGGTACTATTGCGTCTTCAGTAATTTGGTTAATATAATATAATTTAGTTCAATTTGTGTACAAAGTATAATTCAAGATATGTGGTTGATAGTGTTATTGATAATTCTTCTTTTCATATAGGTTGCTTTTAATAGGGAAGTTAGCAGTACTAGTGTGACTCTTGAGGGTGACACTTACCAGCCTAGTGGTCTTTTGACTGGAGGTAGTAAAGGGTAAGTTACCAGTATAATATTTTACTTAATGCTAGTGTTTCGACTTGATCAGTTTTTTTTTTGGTTAAATTTAGTATTCAAATTTCCTGTGCATTCTTGTTGTTTGAATAACACATGCTTTCCTGTGAAGAACAGTATTTTTAAAGCTTCTTCTAAGTATCCTTAGAAGGGAAATACACATTAGATTCTCCGATCGTCTTGATTTGCTGGGTGATAGATGAAATTCGTACCATAGATGCCTGTGTTTGGCTTGTCATTTTTCTTGCTGGTTTTAATTACATGGTTTGCCAGACAGTCAAAATGTCTGTCCTGGTCAGATAAAGACATCATTTTCCTTGGTAACGTATACCATAATGATGCAGGGGTCGAGGGAACTTGCTCAGGAAACTCGACGAACTAGCTAAAGCTGAGGCTGATCTATCCGATCATGAGAAAAGGCTCTCTGTCATTGAACAGCAGGTTTCCTGCGAATGCACAATGTCCACACATGAATTTTATTATTCTTATTACCGTTTGAATTCATATGAATTTATTTGCAGAAAAAAAGATACACATGTTCTACTAACCGCCTTTTGCTTTTAACTGCTGTTTTAATCTGTTATTATGGGAGCTTGTAAATTCATCAGTATTTGTTACAAGTAAATATGCATGTGTTAGACTATATATCTCTAATATTTATATTTCCTCATAAGAATTAAGAAACAATACCGTGAGACATGAATGCGCATTTGAACTATTGAACGGAAAAACCTTTTGCTTGCAAAGTAATTCTTGTAGTGGGACACATTCTTTGATGCCGTTAGCATGTACTCCGTACTAATTATTTGGTGTCATATATATTGATACTTTTAATATAAACTTAGTCAATCTTATTAGTTTGACTTTGGATAAGTCTGTAAGGTCTTTCTTATTTGGATAGAGGTGGTAGTATGCACTATGATAGAAATAGAAATTTCATCTCTTGTCAATTGAGTGGTCTATCAGCTTTCTCTCTTCATTGCAATTGCAACATGTTATATGCTGGTTATTTAACTTATGCTGAATTTCATTTTCTAGATTTTTCTAATTTATTATCCTCTCCTCCCAGATTGGAGCCCTTTTACCGTTGCAGAAAAGGTACACTGAGTTGAAATCTCAGTTTGAACTCAAGTCATATGATCTCTCACTATTTCAGAACAGAGTTGAGCAAAATGAACATCACAAGGTTTTTGCTTACACAATCCATGTGCTTGCCTTACAACAGTAAAAGCTTCAACCTAAAATAACACCTTTTGTATTTGGTCTTCAGTTAGGTGAACTTGTAAAGAAAATTGAACAAGAGCTTCAAGAATCAAAACAAGAGTTGACAGAGAAGGAAGTGGAGCATGAAAAATGTGTGTCTACAGTTTCTGAGTTAGAAAAAACTATCAAGACTTATGGCACTGAACGAGAGGGCAGACTCAAAGCTTTGGAGAAAAGTATCAAATCAACTAAATCTGAGATGCAGTCCATGTCGAAGCAACTAAAGGTTGTTTACTTTCTTATTCTTGCCACCATTCGAGGACTCGATCTTTGGGAATAGTTCAAGAATTCTGGATGTTGACACTGGACCTTGTTGGTTTGATATAGGAGTCATGGTTAGCTACCACACTGGCTATGCAGGCATAACAGAAACTGGGGTGATGGTCAATCTGATTGCTTAATTGCAACATATGGGCAATTTCCCATAAATAACTACATCTAATTGGTCTCTATCTTTTCTGTGAGAACTTGCTAATTCAAAGCAAAAAAGATTAACTAACTAAAGAGCAGGGGGTGGACCCATCGGGTGGGGCTCAAGCTCCACTACTGTTTCTGTAACCATGAAGCCCCCCTTGCACGTGGGGTCCCACATTTTGTTTGGTCTAACTCATATTTGACTCCTAATTTTTACAATAGTTTGATAGACTGTATTATTTCTTGATACGTACTCCCATGTTCCAAATTGTAGGTCACTTTAGCTTTGTCCTAAGTCAAACTTCTTTAAATTTAATTCAAGTTTATAGAAAAATTACGTACCAATTACCATCCACAACATCAAACCAATTACCATCTACATCATCAAATTAGTTTCATGGACCAATAAAATATGTCTTAATAGTGCAATTCCTTCGAAATTTAGATGTTAATATGTTTTTTTTTGAAAACTTGTTCTAGAGATGTTTGATCTAGGACAAAACTAAATTGACATATAGTTTGGAGCAGGAGTATTTTGGGTTTGGTGAAGGTAGGTAGGATATTTTTCTCAAAGCTGCATATAGCTGAAAATTTTGAATTTCCATCCATTACCATGAGTTAGTTGCAAATTCTTTAGTAATATACATTTAACTTTACAAGTTAACTATGCGGTTAGCTTTGATGAAGAGGCTGGACATCTTTCATAAGCAACATATTAAGATCAGTTCTATTGAATTTCTACTCTGATAGTGGCCATGACTTTATCCTTTTGTGTTTACTTCAACAGTCATCCTGACAATTCAACATTTAATATATCCCATATTTAGGCTTATGAAAGTGACAGAGAGAGGCTGATCATGGAGAAAGATGCAGTTGCTAATGAGCTTGCTACAATGGAAGAGCAGTTAACAACTTCAAATGCTCAAATTACTTCTCTATCTGAAACCTTGGAAAAACAAAAGGACAAGGTTGTGCAAGATGTTTTTTTTACAGTTTGTACTTGGTGGTGTTCCTGAGCTTTGTTTTTAATTAGTTAAATATGCTTTGTGCTTATGAAACACAGGTTACTTCCATAAAGCAAGAATATGATCAAGCTGAAAGTGAGCTCAATGTTGGGCGTTCTAAACTGAAGGAATGTGACGCACAGATAAACCATATGGCCAAGGAACAGCAGAAACTTCAGCAGAAGTTAAGTGATTCAAATGTTGAAAGGAAGAAAATGGAAAATGAGGTAGTTGCTGGTTCTAATCTCTCCTGCATTTTCTACTTTATAATTTATTGCTTGAGCATGCTTTAATATCTGATAATAACATATTAGGTTAAGAGGATGGAGATAGAGCAGAAGGATTGCTCTTCAATAGTTGATAAGCTAGTGGAGAAGTATAGCTGGATTGCAACTGAGAAACAGTTGTTTGGGAAAAGCGGTACAGATTATGATTTTCAATCTTGTGAACCACATAAAGCCCGCGAGGAACTTGAAAACCTTCAAGCTCAACAATCCAGGTACATCGATATTTCTATTGTCTCCATAATTTGTTATAAACCATCATATTACTCCCAACATTTTTTAAAATATGGCGTTTAGGGTAAGTTGCTAGTGCTACTGAATAGCTGTACTCATATCATCTCCTCAGTTCTGTAATTTGTAATGTATTCACCAATGGTTATTGCCTCCAGTCTTGAGAAGAGGGTCAATAAGAAAGTTATGGCAATGTTTGAGAAGGCAGAGGATGAGTACAATGATTTGATGTCAAAGAAAAACATCATCGAGGTATGTCCTATCATGCACAGTTTTCTTGATAGCGTGAAAATAGTTTTGATATCCAGACAACCCTTTTTCTCATTTGCAGAATGACAAGGAAAAAATCAAGAAAGTGATAGAAGAGTTGGATGAAAAGAAGAAGGAAACCTTGAAAGTCACATGGCTCAAAGTAAACAAGTCAGTATATGAATCCTTTAGTGACTTATTATATATCCCAGCAGATGCACTGTCCCTTTAAATATTGTTGAAGATGTCTCTTGCTCATAAATGTGCAAATTGGAGTCTAACTCCTACATTCTGTTTCTATAGGGATTTCGGATCTATATTCAGTACTCTTTTACCTGGTACAATGGCAAAACTTGATCCTCCAGAAGGTGGCACTTTCTTGGATGGCCTTGAAGTTCGTGTGGCATTTGGGACAGTTTGGAAGCAGTCTCTATCTGAACTTAGTGGAGGGCAACGGTCCCTTCTTGCTCTTAGTCTTATCCTGGCTCTGCTTCTTTTCAAACCTGCACCACTTTACATATTGGATGAGGTATATCTAATGATTTACTATTCAAATTCCTTACCACTGCAATATACTGTTCTTCAACTATTATAACTTCGCTGTATTTGGAAGAATGGGATGGTGCTTCAAGTAAATATGTTAGGCAGTTTTCCAGAGGCAGATTCGTTGAAACTTTAGGCAAATTCAGCTTTGAGATGTTGAAGCTTAATACTTTATTTCGTTAGATCAGATGCTAAAAAATATTTGAACGTTGGACAAAATGTAGACTAGAGCAACTATTTAGAGCACAAGTTCATCTCATCGAGGCAAATCTTAACCTTGCTTTATTTTATAAACAGTATGGTGAAGACTGGATACTCAGTATGTATTAGGATGGAATGTTTTATTATTGTACTACTGCAAGTTAGTCTCATGCTAGCTCTCGGTAATTTGAATTTGCTCTAGAAGGTATGACTTAAACCGAAAGATCTGGAAAATGATGCTGAGCAGTACTTGATGTTTTTGTTCACAATGGATAGATTTGTTTAGAAAACTTCTATCTAATCAGGGATTGGGCAAGGCAATTTTGGTGTGACCGTTCTTGTAGCGTTTGTAGTTTACATATTAGTGCTGAGAGTCTGAGACTGACCATTTTCAACTGACTGATGTTCATGCACTGCAGGTTGATGCTGCTCTTGATCTGAGCCACACCCAAAATATTGGTAGAATGATCAAGGCTCATTTTCCTCACTCTCAGGTAACATATAATCCTGCTTAGTAGGGAAGTAGTGCATTTTAACATGTACTCCCTCCGTTCCAAATTGTTAGACGTTTGACTTTTTTGACTTAAATTTGACCACTCGTCTTGTCCAAAAAATTTAAGCAAACATAGTCAAACTTTAGTCATTCTTGAAGAACATATATTAATAAAACAAGCCACAACAAAAGATGTGATATTTTGCACAATTTTTTGAATAAGACGAGCGGTCAACTTGGGGTCAAAAAACGTCAAACGTCTTACAATTTGGAATGGATCTAGTAGTAGGTAAACTGAGTTTTGAAAGGCAATTGACTCTACATAATGTGTCACTATACTGATTTGTGACAGTTGAATTCCTTGTGTATAAATTCAGGTGCTCTGGTCTGTGTTCAGACAGTTGCAATACTAAGTTCTGAAAGTTTGAACTATTGTTTGTGTTTTGCAGTTCATAGTTGTCTCTTTAAAAGAGGGTATGTTCAACAATGCCAATGTGATATTCCGAACAAAATTTGTTGATGGTGTGTCCACTGTGACACGTACAGTGCCTTCGAAACAGAGATGATCAGTTTCCACGGTGTGCACATTCTGAAGGTATGTTCTGAACCAAAACTAGGCATACAATTCTAAATCTGTCATTTAAGAAGCTGCTAGAATAAAACATTTCCTGTCGTTTATTCGCCAGGAGAACTATTCCATGAAAGCTGAACCCTGCAATTACTTGATGCTGTGGCCGCTTGATGTCTCAAGCCCCTCGCTTGTCAGGCAATGGCATCAAAATAGGTGCTGTAACTGTAACCTTATGCCGTGACGTGACGTTCATGATGACCTTTGACTGCCTTCTATGTTATGCGCTTTCATCTGACCCAACGTGTAATTAGTGGTTGAACTATTTTGTATTGACGATCGACCATGTAATGTTACGTAACAGGCATTTATTATCAGGGTCAGCCATACTTCTAACTTTTTAACTTACTTTTCATTCTTATTTGTATTTTTGTTATGTGCGCCTCCCTCTATTTTGATTTACCTTTAATTACTCCTGACAAAATATTTGTCATATTTCCAATTTAGCTATTTAGCAATGTTCTAAACAATCGTTCATTTACCATTTAGTTTAACAATTGGTTGAATGGACTAAATGGCCAATTAAACTGAAATGGTGTATCACTCTGTAGCATATAGTGATTAAACAGGCTATATAATCGTTTAGGTGAACCGTGACTACACTAAACATCTACCAGTATGGAGGGTACAATTCTCTTGCTAACGTTCTTCGCTGCATAGACAATCGAGTTGGGTAGTTCTGGGCATGGTCTACAGATCAGCTTCTTGTTCTTGTTTGATCGTTTCTTTTCGTCTATATAAACGTCCTTTCAGTCTCTGGTCCTGTTTAGCCGGGCTGGACACGACCTAAATGTGCAGTGTCCTAGAAACTGCTCAATTTAGAATGT
>DXKC01001188.1:0-11131 GCA_031170775.1 Cymbopogon citratus
CGCCTCTTCCTTGGCGATCTCAGACGAGGCGCCGCCGTCTGCAGGAGCTGCCGGCGAAACCGGTGACCCCGCCGGATCCGCAACGGCAGCTGGTTGGTGGTGCAGCTGCTCGAGCTCCTCTGCTTCCAGTTCCAGTTCGGGGCGCGACGTGCTGTAGTACTCTGCTTCCATTTCCACGGGGACGGCGGGGTGGACGGAGAAGATGGAGAAGGAGCGGAGGCGGTCGAGGACCATGGACGACGCGCTCCGGCAGAGCCTCCGCGTGGACGCCGCCGCGCCCGCGCGGCCGCCACCTTGGTGGTGCCCGCGGGACGTGACCACGATGGCGCCGATGAGCACGTTGACGAAGAGGAAGAACGCCGCGCCGGGACTGATCCAAGACGACAGCGGCCACCCGCCGGACAAGTACGCCTCCACTGCCATTGATCGATCGGTGAGCAGCTCGCCGGCCGCTGAGTGTTTCTTGCGCTTAGCTTAGCTATACTCTCAAGCGCTCTGCAATAATCTGCACACCGCACAAGTGATGAGAGCAACATATATATACTGCAATAGGCAGGTTTGGACACAGAGAGTGAGAGGCAGCAGGCCTTGTTGCTGTCGTTCATGCTGTCAACATATGATAAAAAAAAAACTAAAAGAAAAGGCATAATAAAGCATGTGCTAGCTTGTGGCATCTTGTGTTTATGCTCGTCTACGCGTACAAAAGCCCTGGGGACCCTGGTTCGCGAGAGATGCTTCGCGTGCATGTGTAAATCGTGCAAGTGGGAGGAACGGACGCATTGAGCTCCATTCTTTTGGCCGTAGCTGCAGCTTGCAAAGAAGATTCGCTCCGAGATTAACAACGGTTAATTTAACCTGCTTCGTGTTCATTGTCATTTACTGGCTTTTGGAAGTGTCAGACGCAATGGTTGGCATGCATGATACTTATGTTCTCCATCTGTCTTTACCTAAAATTATTAGTGGATTCGTCGCAAGGGGATCCTTTATTTTTGCGTTGCTTTTCCTTTCTATATTTATATTAATATATAAACCCATGCAGGTCAGTGTTGATGTACATGCTTAGTCCCTAAGCATAAGAAGGATATATAATACACCCGCGTAATGTGGCCACAAATCTCCTTGCTTTGTTGTTGGGGTGGCGTCACCTTTGCTTTTTTCTTCGTTATTTATCAATATTTTGATGATTTCATTCACTTGTATAAACGGTTATATATATTTAGGCAAATTGAGTATATGTTTAATCAGAGAATCCATATAATTAGCAAGATACTTGTGACAATAAGTATATGCGCATGTAGTCTACTCGCAATTCCAAAGATACTAAACATATTGATCAAATGAATGAACATAGAACTAAAATGGTTGCAGTGAGGAATCCGTCGCTAACTTGAGACGGGAGATCAAATAATTGCTAAAATGCACAAGTAGTGAGGAACCCATCACTAACTTGATTTCAACTGTACCTAAGAATATTAAGCATGAATTATATGTTATAGCAAATAAATGAAAACAGTGGAACAATCATTAAGTTGCAAGCTCAGATAGGTAGAAGTGGGTTTCTAGTCATATATTAGTAATATAAATGCAATATACAACACAGTCAAGTAAATTCTGAGACAGAGATATACGTTTGCAAAGTCTGGATGGCTTACCACGCTTACCACGCGGTACAGTCAAGTAAATTCAATTATAGAAGTTAGAGAATGCTTAGGAGCCTGCCTCGATACTCAAGCGGGTGGTGTTGCTACTTCGGGTTTAGGCTCAACATTTTTCTTAGGGTTTACCTCGCTCCTCATGTACTTTCCTCCCCTATATGATGCATACATGAATGAGTACATGTAATGCTTATCCTTGGTACGAGATGTTTGGATAACGTTGTATGATCATGTAAGAAAGCACATAGGAACCGACAAGGTACGTACATACTCTCACTCCATCCCAAAACAAATGTCATCCTTCTTTTCGGATAAGTCAAACATTTTTAATTTTGAGTAAGTATGTAAGAGAATATTAATATTTATGGTGTATAATTAGTATCATTAGATTAGAGAAATTGTTGAATATATATTTTTTATAATAACTTATTTGGAGATAAAAATGTTGTAACCATTTTTTTTTAAAAAAAAGCTACTCAAAAGTTGAAAAGTTTGACCAACATGTACCTCATAGCGACATTTGTCTTGGGACGAAGGGAGTAGAGTATAGCTGCTTTACTTTAAAAGATGTGTGTGCTGACTTGTGTCTCTGCAGACTGTCAACGGGGAACTCATTTTTTTTTAGATAATGGCCAACGGGGAACTCATGAATCCAGAGTTATAATAGAGAAGCACGCTCAGTTAGTTCTCAATAGGTTATTATTATGGCACCTTTCTCTTTGCTGCCGGCGGCCAGGAACCATGTATGCCATAGGTTATTATTATGGCAATTGTTATGCAATATCAGATTAAAACTGGGTCCATTCATCACGCATGCAGTAAGGTGCCTGAGGTACAACTAGACGGGAATTGTTCATAGTATCCATTAAACGGCAGGAAATAATGGATTTATTTTCACGATAGACGAGCACTGTAAATTGGTAACCATTTGTCGATGACCAAGACAAAGGTAGCCCTTCCCGACCTAAAGTTTTGGGCACAATCCGTCTCTGGATCCAAATACATTGTGCTTGTAGTAATTTACAAAATCGGCTTAACAAATCTAACATAAAGCTGGCAGAGATTAAAAAGAAATCATTATCAACTGATTTACTACACATGAATCGCAAAAAATAAGGCCTTGTTTAGTTCTCAAAATTTGGGTTCAAATTCACTACGTAAAAAGAAGATTCCTCATCACATCAAAATGCCGGGATATGCATGGAGTACAAAATTTAGATGAAATTAAAAACTAATTACACAGTTTGGTTATACTTTACGAGACGAACGTTTTGAGCCTAATTAGTCAATGTTTGGACAATTTTTACCAAATACAAACGAAATACTACAGTAATACCGTACATTTTGCAAAGTTTGCGCGCGCCAAATTGGCGAACTAAACAAGGCCTAAAACGGGTTCACTACACATGTTTATAATTGACCAGTACACTTTTATGAGAGCCCACATATGGTACAACTGCCCCGCAACAAGAGTGGGATGCTGCAGTTTCCACGTAGACACAAAAACAAACATCGCAACAACCAAAATGGCATCAAAACTATGAAACACAAATTACAAATTGCAAAAGCCTTTGTGGAGACCAACACCCGCAGTTCGGCGGGATGTGCATGAAATGAATGGATCGGTGTATTATTATAATACTGAATGCGGTGCTCATTTGCCTAGTTGCCCATGTAGGCAGCAGCAACCATTCTTCAGTTATATTGAGTGGTTTCACTCCAAGGTGAGCCTATGTCTCAGACCCCCAGTATACAAAACAGTACACTGCTTGATGCTCAAATATCCTATGACCTTCCTGATAACATGACAGAGGTGGCATGTATCTCCAAGGAGTGCTCTGGTATGTACGCAAGGCCTGCAGGGAAACAGTCACTTCTCAAGACTTCTGTTTTCATAAAGGTTCTCAAGGCTTATAAAATGATAAAAGGTATATGAATAACGAATGTATTTTTGGTAGTCTAAATCCACTGCACTAACTAATTTTTAAGTCACTACAAACCAGGACAACTAATCCTTCAAGTACTGACATAAGCAAGCAAATAACAGACAGAAACTCCCTTCTTAAAGTCAACACTCTGTACCGCTGCTATGGTAAAACTTATTATATTGGTAACATTCTGCATTTAGCTGCCAAGTCCTTTTGCATTTTTTTTCAAAAAATAATGAAATATTACCTTTCTCACTTGCAGTTATTTGAAGTGTATCAACTGTAATGATTCCATCTGTTAATGGAAGCAGCTCAAGTTTGGCAGTGGTGCTTGAACGTGCTGGAACACACCTGTTAGCCACATTCACCACAGCTAAATGTTATTCGACAGTGTTTTGGAATATAAGTAGCACAGTCTCGAGAAAACAGGGAATAGTCAATACCCTAGGGGCACTGCACTCTGCAACCACAGATGAGTACAGTCTGAAGCATTACTCATTCTGTTTCCTCCGTTTCCACCTTCTTTTGGAGATTGAGCTAGGACAGAATTTAATCCTTGAAAGCCGATTTCATGTTTTCCCAATCCAGATCTTTTTGCTGACTGGTTAACACCATCAAAAGAACCATTTGGGGTGGCTGGATCTGAGTTTAAGGATACAACTGAAGACGAACCAGATGCTTCAGGAGTAATGACTGTTAACGTAAGGTTTTCTGATGTCATATTAGTAGCTTCGAGTCTTAATACCTGTAAGGAAATGATATATCACAAATGGAGAATTTCTGTAACATAATTGAAGAGATACTGCAATAACCTGCACAGGGAGTTGAGGAACTCGAGCACCCAGACTTGGATTTCGTAAAGACAGTTTGGATGATACAGAGATCATAAGATCACTAGCTGTAGAGGGTCGCCAGCTCGTTGCTTGCTTGAAAAAAAGTTTCGATTCTACAAAGATAAAAGGGCTGAATCAAAATTTTCCACTCCATTCCTGTTTTGCAGAATCTATTTGTTTTGTCAAATAATTTACCTGTGTAATTGCAGCGATAAGATACCACAACAGCATACTGGTCACCTACAGCAACATATGGCTGACCAACTCTTGGTGTATGATTATTTAAAGTAGATTCAGTCATTGTTGGGAGTGACAAAGCTGGAGGTGCATCACTGTTGGTCTTCCGCTCCCTTGAGGACATGATTGCTGGCTTCAGAATAAAAGAGTGCTCCTCGCCCCTCCTAGAAAAGTAAAAAATAACATAGAAATTTAAAAAATTATCACATCCTTTATTAAGCACACAACACTAAAGTGAATCTTGGATATGGAAACAAAAAATTTGTGGTAAAATGTGTCCAAAACATGTTGCAATATTTTGTTTACTTATTTTGCATCTGAAGCTGCTACGTTTGTCATTTTCAAAGGGTAATAAATTTCTTATGACTGAAATTATGTCTTGATTCAAGTTTACATAAAGCTGCAATATCAGGTAGATCATGACAGAATCAATGAGAAACGTAGTATATACCTGAGTGCCAGATTTGGTAAGTTGTGATCATGCCCAGCCTCAATACTAGCAATTGGTAATGACAAAGGGGCACCTCCTTTGGATGCCTCCTCAAATATGATAGTAATTGCATCAATGAACACAACTATATCTTTCGCATGAATAGGGGAAATGTTCTGCAACAAGAATTCATGGTATAAACATTATCTTTGGAACAGTTGTTTATGAAATGAAACATGAATGGATGATTTGATATATCTGACAGACCTTTACTGAGACACAGAGAAGATTTTCCAAAGTACATTTTGCAGCAAAAGAATGAACCTCGATTGGTTGAATGATTTCAACTTTTCTCCGCCATCTTTTTCCCAGTAGATAAACACCTTCTAGACCACACCGTACAGAATACCGTTCAGGTTCCAGAGGAACTCCTCTAAATGAAAGCTGCCCATCATTAATAATAGCAGGGGTTTTTGCAGGTTTTTCATGCATAAATTCTTGACTTTCAGATATTGGTGGTGGTTTTATATTAGTCGGTGTCTGAACAGAAGAGGGTGAAGGCATGGAGTAGCTTCTAAAGTTAAATATTTGAGATCCAGGAGCAGAATAAGAGTTGTGTGATACACTTGTATTGAGAGTAGGGGGTGCTAAAGAACGAGGTGGCAATGTACGATCTAAAGGGAGCACCCAACTAAGCAGCTCCCGACATGGATCATCATTACTGTCAGAAATTCCATCCACAAGATTATCAAGCATATAATTAACTGGTGTACTTTTCTCAAACTGAAGAACTTCAAGCACAGGATCTTCCAGTTTGTTAACCCCAACATTTACTTGCAAAACAATCTGCATCCTTCCACCAGAGAAAATGATTGCTGAATCAGTATGCATTTAAACCACAGAGAATTGCAACAAACTACATGTCTGAATAGTTAATTAAACAGTAACACAACAAACTTCTTATACACATTTTTTTTTAAAAAAAATGTAATGCCTTTATCTGCGACTAATATATTGATGTATTCTGTAGTTACATAGATGGACTGACAAGGGTTTTATGAAAATGAATGAATTAATTGAGTAGATTTCAGAAAATTACATAAGGTTGCAAAAAAAAAATCATAAAATTGCAAGAATCAATTTACACTTCTATTGACATTCTATATTGATATACTAGCCTTTTTAATAACAAACATTGCAAAACCAAACTTCTGTTATGATACTAGATTGCATAACTACACATTACTTGTTTCATCCCGCAGATTATACATTTAAAGTTAGGCCAAATGAAAATGCAGTTTTACTATATGGAATGGCAATAGATTCGAGTTCTGCAATTATGAAATGAAAAAAAAAAGTACACAGGTTTGAAACAATTTCTAAGTGCAGATTTTTTATATGCATATGAATAGAACTGTATTGCAAATTGGTGTAATTTAGCTTGCTGAAAATTACTTTAATTAATTATAGAAGCCGTGATATTTAAAAGTTTTGGACACATCAGTAGCTATTTCCAATATACGATAGCACTGGGTGCCAAGTTCTTTACATAGATGCCCTTATTAAGTGGAAAGATATACTTCATCGCAGTTAGTAAAGCCATTTAGAGGAAATGTTGCCTAAAGAAACAAAAAGGACAAGAGTCAAAATCTAAATGAACTTGGTAATTAACAATGCATTGAATTTGAGTTAGTAGAGCAGATCTGAGTTGATTTCTAGGTAGGTGCCTGATGCTTGGATAAGCTTAGGTTGAAGGCTTGAAGCACAAAGCTTGCAGTTGTTTATGCAATGCCCATACCACACAGCAATTAAAAGGAACCCTTCAAGACATACCACTACGTCTCCATTCTGCAGAGAATAACACTTCACAGTATCTCGAGCGACTCCCCCAGATGTGCTACCATCAAAAATCCCTTTATCAGAAATGGTATTGTAAACACTACTCCTTGAGGTCTTACTATTTTCCTGGCTGTCTGACCAGTCCTCTGCCATCGTAGTTACAGTTACTCTTTTCTTGGACCAGAGAGGTTCGTCTGACTCTGCAATTCGGACAAAAAAATTGGATTCTCTGAATCTTTGCAAAACATGTTCTATTTGCTCCTTATGATCTTCCATCTGAAGGAGAGATTGAGTCTCCAAAATATCATGTTCTGAAGAACGGCCTTCACCATTGAGTTCAACATCCTGATAGCCACTTTCTCCAGCTTCTCCATTATTATGACCATTTGCACTGACAGGGCTAGATTTATTTATAGAGTTTTGCAAAGAATTTCCATTGTTAGACATCACTGCAGCAATTCTAAAGGGGGATATAACTTGCGTATCTTGCTTAGAAGCTGACAGGCACGCTAGTACATGAACCTGCTCGCCTGATAACTGAACCAAGTCAATTCCAGAAAATACGTAACAAGCTGCAATAGAACAAGAGTGTTTAGCAAAAGTCACAACGAAAACACATTTACCAGGAAAAAGGAAGGAACGGTCCAGAGCCTGCAACTGAACCATTTCTGAAATATCATTCCAACTTTCAGGAAGTGCCTCTGTAAGCAAATTGTAGATGTTACTAACTAGCAGAGATAATAAATGTCTTTACAAGCATCAAGTATTCAGCGGATAATCTCTCTAATACAATGAAACATAGCTATCCTGTGTTTTCAAAATAAAAATAAAAATAAAGAAGTGTTCAGCGGATAATAAATGGTTGGCTGACACTTTCAATCAAAAACTAAGTTATGGTCAATAAGTGGGTAGTAAAGAACATAACCTTACTTATGCAATGCGGATCAAGGATGAGGATAAGGAGTGATCACTTGGTTCATGAAAGATAAGTTCCGTCTGACGAATAGAAAACATGGAGTGTTTATGATATATAACAAAAATGGGACAAGTCAAAGGCACTTAACTGTATGGAATTGTGATCCACCCTTCGTCCTCCATAACATCAGTATGTGTCCACGGTGGGACCGGAGCTTTCGTATCTAGAGATGAAGGATCTCTGCTGATATTCCTAGAACTATTATTAGCATCCCCATCTTCACTGTGGGCGGAGGAGGGCTGGTGTGGATCATCTGCGATGAGACCCTCCAGTGTCACAGTTGGCTTTTGTAAGGAATCACCATGATCATCTTGCTCCGAAATTCTTGGCAACTCAGGTGCCGCAGGCTGTGAAGTTCGGTACAGGAAATTCATTTCTCAGTACTACTCTAGTTACTTCCTGCAGAGCAAATGCAGAGGGGTAAACTGACAAGATCCACACTTTATTTTGGTAATTTGCAAATTCAACATCACATGAAAACAGAGAACATTTTTAACACAGCATATTCAAGACTAGGGCGGAATGGGCAATATTCAGATCATGGATTATATTGGACTACATCAGTAGGCTAACACAAGGCAGCTGCACCAAAACCACAAATAACTGGATCAGAATAAAGATAAAGAATGACAAATTTGGGCGCATTATGGAGAAATGTTTTGAACTTTTGAAACCATCATCAGTGTTACGTTTTATTAATAGGATATGGAGAAATGTCCTTTAAGTTATCTGAAATTGAACTGAACTTTATGTGGCAATCTCAAAGACTATGCCACAGCAGCAGAGGCGGTCCCTGTAAAGGACATGGGTGTACACATATACACCGGATATTTTTTGCAAAACAATCGAAAGAATAGTAGCCACAATACATACATATACACATGTAATTAGATCAGATCTACATATACACATGTAATTAGATCAGATCAGATCAGATCAAATCCGAATACAAATGGTAAGGTTGGGTTTGGGTGCTCGGTCTCGCACAGTAGGAAACGAAGACAAGGAATGGGAGTACCTGGTGGTGCTTGTTGCCGGCGAAGGGGCCGAAGATGGCCTGGGCATCTGGCGTAGTGCGGCAGCGGCCTGGCCCTAGCCCAAAAGAGGACCTGGGCACCTGGCGTAGCGAGAGGCAGAAAGAGAGTGGGGAGAAAATTGGCTTTTCTTTTTTTGAAACTGAAAATTCGGAGACCCGAAATGTCACTCTTAAAAACGGCCGCTGAGTCTGATATTCGTATCTGGAAGCTTTAATTTTTTTTTAAATTTTACACACCAATAATACATCATTAAAAGAGCATTGTACCAAAATTTGAGATTCAAAACACTTTTGTAGAAATGCATATGAAAAAAAAACAAATTTCAGCCACCAGAGGACAAACTTCAGGATGGGTGAAATTTGTTCTTTTCGTATGAATTTTTACAAATGTTGTTTGAATCTCAAATTTTGGTACAATGCTTATCTAGTGATATATTATTGATGTATAAATTTTCAAAAAAATTAAAACTTCTGAGTGCGAATACCGTAAACTCGGCGGCCGCTTGTACTTGCGGCAACGCTTTCCACGAAAATTCGCTATTTGCCATAGCAAAGAATGGGCTTGGCAAAATTGCCAAAAGAGCACTTCACAAAACTGTCGGTCTACATATGTGTACTTTATTTATGTTGCCATAACCTCTATTTAAATCCATGACTTATATTTTTTCCAAGAATTCCTTCTGCCCAATTGACGGGAAGAGAGAGTACTCGAGAGAGAATGGTTAACGGAGGAAGAAAAGACCACAGACCGGGGTCCTCGTAGGGACGCTAGTGTAAATGTATGGGATGCAACCATGTTTTAGAGCAGTCTCCTAGATCTATTAGACTAGATGAGGCTATAGTAGTGTGGGAGCATTGTAAAAAAGAGTGGGTCCAAAGCACAATATGGAGTATCAATGCCCAACAAGCTACAGTGTGAAAAAAATACGGCATGGATGCCATCTACAATCCATAGGACCCACGTCGAATAAAATATCTCTCACTCCCTTCTCCGACTGTTTAAATATCTCGCACTCTCCTCATCCTCCCCTCTCTCGTCCTCTATTACTCTCTGATGTCCAAATCCTGCCATGGACTTTTCTCCTCCAACCCTGCTCTTCTAGATCCTGCTTCTCCTGTCTAGTTTGCTAGCCTCACTCTAAATAAACACCACTGCCTGCAGTGTTGGAAGTGATGCCCAAACACTCTCTCTTCTTTTGGGCATCACTCCCTAACCGTGTTACAGAAGACCTTACTCCTACTAGTAATGTGAAAGAGTAAACCAAACCTTATGTCTAAGGTTGAGAGTTGTATTCTCCCTTTTAATGCATTAAAAAGAAAGGAAGTCAAGTTAAACGTGTTTATATAACTTATACTCCCTCCATCCTCTCCATCATAAAATATAGTACATTCTAGTCATTTTTAGATAAAATAGAAAAGAGGGTAATAGACACATGTATCCTTTATTTAACTACCTATTGAAAATTTGATCTATTCCACGTGATTAGAGGTGGACCTTAGCTTCCTGATACAAAATAAGGCAAGTATTGAATAAAAACAATAGATCATATTTTTGTATTTAAATAAACATTATCTTCTTGTTCTACTAATGCACCAAATTCCATGATAAATTTTAAATGCCAGAATATACTATATTTCAGGACGAAAGAAGCATAGATCAACGTTCTTCCTTAACCTTGCCTTGAAAATGGGTCTTAATGGAAACAGTACGAAAACGGGTCTTTACTAAACCCCATACAATGGAAGTTTCTTCTCCCATCACATTTGGTTTTCTTGCAATAGGACGTGTGTTGCTACCACATCAACCTCTAATATGCTCTTGGCATGCTTCAGCGTTTTAGAGATGTGGGGTCCATCGTCTCCCACATCTTGCATGTTCTGATGTCAAGGTTCTTCTATCACTTGATGTACGTGTGAGGTAGGAGGTTTTGCCATTGAGGCCACATAGTGCACGTGTGTCAAGGTCAAGTAACGTGTACCATAATCAGGGGATGACCCTCACAGAAGAGCTTCTCACCACAACTTTTATGATAGTAGGACCCTCTTGGTGTTGCTAGTGAGACCCTCAGCTTCACTTGATCTAGGTGGTTGTTCCAACAAGCTCTCTAATAGCCTTCTTAGTTCCACCAACTATGGTGATGTATAGCGAACTGATCATAGATCAGCTGGTCCCACCAGGTTTAAATCATGGTGCTCG
>DXKC01001190.1:0-11686 GCA_031170775.1 Cymbopogon citratus
AGAACAAGGCCCAAGTATGTTTGGATATGTGAAATTGGTTTCTTATGAACAGTCCTTCGAACATGTCAAAGAGCTATTCATGAGATCCCAATTTTGTCGTGCAAACAAAATGGGAGTCTAGCGCCAAAAGCTTTCACATGAGTCTAGCGCCAAAAGCTTTCGCAAAATGGGAGTCTAGCGCCAATTTTGTAGGAGTAAATTATTGACATGGTCGGACAAATACAACAATAAATTATCTATTTTTAGCCACTTGGAATATCTATTAATTTGCTCAGTGCTTTAGAAATTATTGAAGAGCGAGTAGGTTTACGCATGCACCGAAGAAATAGACGAAGGAGAGTATAGTCCAGGTAACGTTTCAAATGCAAACTAACTTTCTGTGAAAACCTATACAAACTACGATAAAAAATTATGCTAAATTCACCAAAAAAATCACACACATACATGATGTGATGATACACAATCTTGTAAAATATCTTGTCGAAACTCAACTTCGTTTGGGAGATATAAAAATAACAAATTTCAGGCCATAAAGCTGTCCAGATGATTTGTTAAAAATTGAAATTTGTTATTTTTATATCTCGCAAACGAAGTCGAGTTTGGACAAGATATTTTGCGAGGTTGTGTATCATCACACTACATGTGTGATTTTTTTAGTGAATTTAACACACTTTTTTGCCGTGGTTTGTACGGGTTTTCACAGAAAGTTAGTTTGCACAGGATATGTTCCCGTCTATGTATAGTCTTATAAACAATTGTTAATAATATTAATAAGTTTCCCATTTATATCAGTTATACATTTTGCTAAACCTACAAACCCGGTATTATTTCTTCACAGGAAGAGAACAACAAATGTGCACCTAAAAATTGTTCCTAATGCTTTCAACCTAATATATATAACACACGGCCTCTCTGTTTCTGCTAAATGAGCCCATTCTTTAATCCTTTTATAGAGCTAAAAAGAATCTCATTTTCTTTTTTTCTTCAGCGTGAAAAGGGAAACACATATCAACCTACAAAAGAGTTAATGTTACAGAAATGCTTTCTTTTCTTATGCTGCAACGGGTTGAGCCAGACATTCACACGGACCTGGGGCAACGGCGTCCTCATCAACATTCCTTTTTTCTCTCGACAGGTACTTGTCAACAGCTGCTGCTGCTTCCCTCCCCTCTGCAATTGCCCAAACAACCAGTGATTGGCCACGCCTGCAGTCCCCGGCAGCAAACACGCCTTCCACATTAGTCGCGAAGTTTCCAAACTCAGCTTTGAAGTTTGATCGGTTGTCTTGCTCTAAACCCAGCTTCTTGGCAATATCCTGCAGTTAGTGCTTACTATTATGTCAGTTCATCCAAAAATCAAATATCTAAACTAACACTAGTATCACACTAAAATCTTTTAGGGCAAAGAGGATGGAAAACTAACCGCCGCGGGACCTAGGAATCCCATAGCCAAGAGGACAAGATCTGCCTCAATAATTTCTTGTGAACCTTCTATCTCCTTGAATTGAAATCTTCCATCCACTTTGCTCCATTCAACACGTATTACCTCAAGGGCCTTCACTTTTCCATTTTCATCTCCAATAAAACGTTTTGTGAGGATTTGGTAAGTTCTTGGGTCTTTTCCAAACTTGCTGGCTGCTTCTTGGTGCCCATAGTCTATTCGGAATATCCTCGGCCACTGAATGCAAATATAGAAGCGCCACAATGAGAATGAATCACAGCATAATAATGCCAATCGAATTGAAGGCAATGATATGCTTACAATTCATAAATTTATTAAGTACTCTAGATAAGAAAGGAAATAAAGATGTTATCATTTTTTTATGAGTGCTCACCTGAGGCCATGGATTGTCAGGGGCCCTCTCTCTAGGCGGTTCTGGTAGAAGTTCAAGATTTACAAGGTTACTGCAACCATGTCTGATGGCTGTCCCAATACAGTCTGTACCTGTGTCACCACCACCAATTACAACTACCTTTTTCCCTCTAGCAGATATGTAGTTACCATCCTCTAAGTTGGTGTCAAGCAAACTTTTGGTATTGGCATGAAGAAAATCCATAGCAAAATGGATGTCTGACAGTTCACGTCCAGGAATAGAGAGATCTCTGTTCACAGATAATGCTCTAGGTATTAGCAAATTCTCAAATTCATACAATTAAAAAAAATATTTTTTTAACAACATAACCATAATTGCCATATTTGGTGATAAGGATGATGTTAGCCAATTTGAATTCATAGTGTTAGTGAATCACCTCGGCCTAGTAGCACCACAAGCCAAAATAACTGCATCGTTCTTGGATCGGAGCCGCTCAATAGAGTACCGAGGATCAGTTCCAACATGGGCATTCACAATGAATTTGACCCCCTCCTTTTCCATTAAATTAACACGACGCTGAACGATTTTAGCTTTGTCAGCTTTCATGTTTGGAACCCCATACATCATCAGCCCTCCAATACGATCAGCACGTTCAAACACAACTACATAATGTCCCATCTTGTTCAGTTGATCTGCAGCAGCTAAACCAGCCGGTCCACTTCCAACAATAGCAACTGTCATCCTGCATATTAAATCGTTTAAATGCAACTGTTATGGCATTCTTTCACTCATGCAGTAGCAAAGCAAGCCAAAGATGGCAACAAAAGCATACCCTGTTCTCTGACTCTGAAGGGGAGGGCGTGGTACCATCCACCCCTCTTTGAAGCCTTTGTCTATGATGGCACACTCTATGCTTTTTATAGATACTGGATTCTCTATAATGCCAAGCACGCATGAACCCTCACAAGGAGCCGGGCAAACTCGTCCAGTGAACTCAGGAAAATTGTTGGTCTCAAGTAGGCGATCTAACGCTTCACGCCATTTGTTCTGATAAACTAATTCATTGAATTCAGGGATCTTATTTCCAAGAGGACAGCCAGCACCAAAATTTTCCTGCAGAATTTTGATCCAAGAAAATTACAAAAATCATACCACAAAAGCTTAATAATTTTATACCAGCCAGCATGCATCAGAAATACACATTGTAACAAATTTGAAAAGTCTATGATACATATCAATAATATTTACTGAAGAACAATGCAAGGAAATGGTTTGATTAGGCAAAGTAACTTGTACATTAGGAATTAGTGTACACTTATGTAATAATTACTGGCAAGACATTTATGGAATGATCGGTTTGAGGAATCAACCCATTCTAGGTGAGTCCATTCCTCACATTTAGTGCATTCCTCATACTAGTATTAATTATTAGCTTGTGAGAAATGAGGTGGTGATGGATCAATTCATTCTATTCCACAAACCAAACAAAAATGATGATGATGGAGCATTTTACTACACAAACCAAACACCCCCCTTAATGAATCTTGACTGTTTGATGTTAATGTGTACACAAACTTGTGTAAATCTATCAAAACAATATTACTGGTTCTTTTATGTCAGCTTAGATAACAGCTTTAAAATACTCAAAATTTGACAGCAAAGAGCATATGTATAAATAAATTAAAGATACCATAATGAAAAGCAAGCTTTAAAGCAACAATAGATAACTATCTGGCCTAATAACTGAAAAATATGCCTGTGACGAACGACTTCTACCTTATACAGCAGTACAGCACACTTGGGCTGTTGGTTTTAGCAATATCTTCATTTTTGCATTAGATCATATTTTCAGAGTAGTAAATTTCTTAAATTCTACTCGGAATACTGAGCTAACCCATGTATACTGCGCCTGTATGTGGACTCTTTTAGATCAATAAAGTCAATGGAAAAGAGCATACAATTTAACCGACTTAGACAAAAGGCATAAAATATAACAGATTTCAATAAAAGGAGCAGAATTTTGAAATTTTAAGTATCACCTGATGACAGAAAGGAGTGCTACAACTCATGCACCGGGCAGATTGTGTGTTTAGCAGTAGCCCAGGAACCAATTCATTTGTGACTTCATCCCAATCCTTAACACGCTCATTTTCATCTCTGTAAGAAATCCCCTCTCGCTCATATTTTACAAAACCTCGAGGCTTTTCAGCATTGAAAACTTGTGTTGGTCGGCTAAATGACTTTTTGTTCTGTACTTTTTGCATACCAAAATGATCACAAATCAGACCCAGAGACCGTTTGCAATAAAGTCAATCAATATTTTTCAGAAGGATAGAATTAACTTCCAACAGAAAATTTAGGTATTACAATAAATATAATGGAAAATAATTTCCATTTAAACCAGGTTTACCTTTGTAATTACTGAAGCACCATTTGGAGCTTTAATCATTTCAGCTGCTTTCTTATCCCACCCTTTTTTTCTCATTTTTTGTTCTGCTTCTTTGGCAACCTTCTCCGCCTTCATATTCTCCAAAACCCGCCTGTAATCTCTTGGAAATACTTTTACAAATTTTGGAAGAAGATCCTCAAAATTAGAGAGTATATCTTTGGCCAAAACGCTTTCTGAGTTGAGACGATGCTGTTGTATCATCACCCTCAATGTTGTAATGTCATCCTCTTCATCTACACTATACAGGTCGACTAACTCATGATTGCAACGGGTACTGAACATCCCATCCACATCATAAACATAAGCAATGCCGCCACTCATGCCAGCAGCAAAGTTTCTACCAGTTTTTCCCAGAATAACGACAGTGCCTCCTGTCATGTACTCACATCCATGGTCGCCGATTCCTTCAACAACTGCTTGTGCACCTGAATTGCGGACACAAAACCTTTCTGCTGCCATGCCATTAAAATATGCTTCTCCCTTGGTAGAACCATATAGAGCCACATTACCAATAACAATATTGTCCTGCGGGATAAATCGGCTGTTTCTGGGTGGGTACACAACAATCTTGCCGCCAGATAATCCTTTACCAACATAATCATTGCTGTCTCCTTCAAGCTCAAGAGTGACTCCAGGACAGAGAAAGGCACCAAAACTCTGACCAGCACTTCCATTGAGTTTAATATGGATGGTATCTGGAGGCAGTCCAGGCATACGAAATATCTTTGTCACTTCATGGCTGAGCATAGTGCCAACAGCTCTATCAGTGTTCTTGACTGGTGTCTCAATGAAAACACGAAATCTTTTTTCGAGGGCAGCTCTTGAGGAGGCTATGAGTTTGTTATCTAATGCCATATCGAGGCCATGGTCTTGTTTCTCAACACAATATTGAACAGCCTTAGGGTTAATCTCAGCAGCTGATTTCAAGATCAGTGATAGATCAATGTTCTGAAGTTTCTCGTTGCCTTTCAGTACATCTGGATCAACCTCAAGCATATCTGATCGCCCAACCATTTCATTGATGGTGCGAAATCCAAGCTGAGACATTATTTCCCGTACCTCCTCGGCAAGCATAAAGAAGAAGTTTATGAGATGCTCTGGCTTTCCAGCAAATTTTTCTCTGAGCACTGGATCTTGTGTAGCAATACCAACAGGACAGGTATTAGTATGACATTTCCTCATCATAATGCAACCAAGTACGATTAGTGGAGCTGTGCTAAATCCAAATTCCTCTGCCCCAAGTAAACAAGCAATGACAACATCTCTACCAATTTTCAACTGGCCATCAGTCTGAAGGACAACTCTGGCACGGAGCCCATTTGCTACTAGAGTCTGATGTGTCTCAGCCAATCCAAGCTCCCAAGGAAGTCCAGCATTTTTAATTCCTGTCCATCTAGAAGCCCCTGTGCCTCCATCATGCCCAGAGATGAGAATATTGTCAGCATGTCCTTTAACGACACCACTTGCGACAACTCCTACACCAGCCTCAGAGACTAGTTTGACACTGATTCTGGCTCCTGGATTTGAATTCTACAGAAAATGGAGAACTATAACATAAGCAAGCAACATTTTTAAGGAAGAACTATGCTAGAAAGTGCAACTTCAACTATAAATATGATGCTTGTACTAAGTGGCATTAACAAGGAGATCTTAAAAAAAGGTAGTCATAAGCATACATAGCAGGACTCTTGGAAAAGGGAAAATTGTCATGAGAACATACCTTAAGGTCGTAGATAAGTTGTGCAAGATCCTCGATGGAATATATATCATGGTGAGGAGGTGGGCTGATGAGTCCTACGCCAGCTGTAGAATGCCTTGTAACTGCAATGTCGCCGATGACCTTATGACCTGGGAGCTCGCCCCCTTCACCTGGTTTAGCACCCTGTAAAAGATATAAATTTCTCCAAAATGATTAATAGCCAGCATATGTTGTAGGATTAGGTACAATGAATCACGCAGTGATGCAGAAGTTTGTTCTTTTGAGCAATTCAGGGAAGAGGTTCCCCATGGTGTTTATGTACTTTGTGCAGAAGTAAGGTGTAATAGTATAGTATAGTTAAATATACCTGAGCCATTTTTATCTGCAGCTCAATAGCATTTGTCAGATAATAGATAGAAACTCCGAATCTTCCACTTGCAACCTGCTTGATCGCACTTCTCAATGGATTTATGGAACCATCAGGAAGAAGCTCCATGCGAGACGGTTGTTCCCCTCCCTCGCCTTCATAAACATATATATGCATCCAAGTTAGCATATGAAATGGAACTAGTTACCAACTGTACTTAGCGATCATGCGACAATGCTGAGTCAATTCGTTCCTTAAAAACTGGGTCAATTTTCGGTTGTTCGGTTTTTGGGCCCTGGGTTTTCATAAAAACTTGGTCAACTCTTTTTCTTCTAATAAATTATGTGGCAATGCTCTTGCTCCCCTTTAGGGGAAAAGTTGTAGTAGCAATTATACTTGAAGCAAATAACTACAATGAGCAAATCACAGATAAAATAAGGCGCATAGTCACAAGAAGGAATTTAAATATCGTAACATATAAAATGCAGTGAAAAATGGTTAAGAAACAACTCAACCTGTTTGCTGTGCCTCAAAGGGCATGAGACATAGAAAAGGCCAAAACTAAAGTAAGCAACATATAGTTCATTTGACATTTCTGGGGTGTCTGTCCCACACTAAAGCACAGGTCTAACGTCCGGTCCAAGGACGTGGTCGTTCTCACATGGGCTATGTGCCGCTGTGTATGGGTGGGGGGGTGAGGGTTTGGGAATTTTCTGGACTTGCATGAGAATGTCTTCTTCTTAGCAAAATGCCCAGGGCTGTCTTATCCCTGAGTTTTTTTTAGTTCACTTAGCATTTAAGAACATCAACTTTCCCTAAAAATATATTGCATTCATAAGAATGGTTGGGGGGTGGGTCACATCATCTATGGTGGAAAATACCTGTATTAGATTTTGTTCCCATTATATTCTGAGCCCTAGCCATCGTTGTATGAGCTTCCAAGGAAATGGACCCATAACTCATTGCTCCAGTACAAAATCGCTTGACTATCTCACTTGCAGGTTCAACCTCATCCAAGGAAATCCTGACAGAAATTTCTCTAAACTTCAGCATACCACGCAGAGTACAGGACTTACTCAGCTCCTGAGTGTGTCTAGAATATTCTTTGTATGCTTCCCTGCTGTCGAGTCTAGCTGCTTCTTGTAATTTTGCAATAGAAAAAGGATCATTAAGGTGTACTTCTCCATTTTTCCTCCAGTGATGATCTCCTGGGTTGGGAAGAGAGTTTGCTTCTGCACTTCCAGGAGGTAAAGTTCTTGACGGGAATGCCAACTCATGGAGATCAAGTGCATCTTGTGCAAGCATTTCAAATGTTGAACCCTCAACTCTGCTAGGAGTACCTTCAAAACACTTACTGACCACTTCTGAAGCAAGACCGAGGGCCTCAAATATCTGAGCACCTTTGTAGGATGCCAGGGTGGATATCCCCATCTTTGCAAGAACCTTCATTATTCCATTGTTAGAAGCATAGAAATACTTGTCAATAAGTTCCTTTGGATACAACTGCCTGTCATCTTTAGGAGGTAGTTTCTCATCAAATTGTAACCGCCATATGGCTTCAATAGCCAAATAAGGGCATACAGCATCTGCACCAAATCCAAGCAGGGTACAGAAATGGTGCACTTCACGAGGTTCAGCTGAATCAACAAGTAACCCTATGCGTGTCCTCTCAAGATTCAAGACAAGATGATGATGAACAGCTCCAACTGCCAATAGAGAACTGACAGGTACACGACCTGGAGAGAAACCTGTATGGGAAAAAAAAACAGTTCAAACCTGATATTTTAAACTTCTAAATGCTAGAGAGTATAGGACAAGTAATTTTACAGAATCAAGCATTGAAATGCATAGCACTAAATCATTTCAAGTGTGTTGTGAGAATCAAGCGCTGGGAAAAGATGCAAGCAGACTGATAATAGGCAAAGCTAGTTTTCCACTGGAATGGGGCAGTCCTAGACTGCTGGCCCTTAATCCGAAAAATGAGCAAGTAGGATTTAGATGAACTTAGAATAAGGGAATAGTTCAAAATATTATCTCTTCACATGCTGTGATGAAAAATAACAGAGAAAGTTAATTCATTTTTAACCTTTTGTCCAAAGAAAATTTAATTACCCATGGTGCTCTATGCTGCAGTAATACAAAATAAATAGATCTCTCAGCAGTTTCTATTGACATGCATGGACAATATGCCAATCATAGTAATATTAATGCCGATTGCCCATAAAGATAAATCTAGCTTTGGTGGACAATTTAATTCATGCCTGTAGAGTGACCAGGACAGTACTTCTGTATTATGAACTGCACTAACCTCTATCAGAGAGAACTAGAACAGTGTATCCCTCATGAATAGCTTCACGAGCTTGAGCACAGAGTTTATCCAAAGTTTGTTCTAAACCTTTCCTTCCATACTGTTTAGGATAAGTTATGTCAAGCACCTTGCTGCGCCAATTACGAAAGTTCATCTTTTTAATAGCCTCCATTTCATCTATATGCAGTAAAGGACCTTGAAGTTTCAGGCGATGGCACTGATGTTCTGTTGTTTCAGATAAGTCGCCTTCTGGACCAATCATACACTCCATGGATGTGACAATTTTTTCTCTAATTGGGTCGATTGGTGGGTTTGTAACTTGAGCAAACATCTGCTTGAAATAATCAAAAGGCAGCTTCTCTCTGTTTGACATAACAGCGAGGGGGGTATCGTTTCCCATGGATCCTAGAGCTTCTACACCATTTTTGGCCATTGGTAGCAGCAGCATTTCGAGTGTTTCTACCGTGTACCTGAAGTCCATCAACTGGGTTATATGTAAAAGAAGTATATAAAATACTAAGGTTAAGATGTTGCTTACCCAAAGGCTTTTAGCGGAGCCAAAATTCCATGAATAGAAAAGGCTTCCTTGTTCTCATTCTTTTGCTGCAACAAAGTGTAGAGCGAACCATAGATTAGTTCATCTAAGTTTTACATCAACAACTTCTAGCCCTACAAAACAAGCAAAATCCAAATGGACTTACTGGAATGTCAATCCTAGGAGCAATTCTTTCGGCTTCAGGTACAGATTCTATAATATCTGCAAGTTGTATCTTTTGTCTCTCAAGCCACTCCCCATATGGGCGAGCTCTGGAGTATTGTTTCTTCAATTCATCATCATTCACGATACAGTGCTTCTCAAAATCAACTAAAAGAATCATACCAGGGTTAACAATGCCCTTTCTCATCACATCATCATTAGGGACATCAACCACACCAACTTCGCTAGCCATGATCACGCGGCCACTGTATGTCACATAAAAACGGCCAGGCCTCAAGCCATTACGATCCAGCGTAGCCCCAAGATAACGACCATCAGTAACTGTGAGAATCGGGTCAACAAATGAAGTTAATCCATCAGAACTTATACAGAAAATATTAAGGAGTCAAATGGTTTCACAATTTTTACATGATACTAGAGCCGGTCCATCCCAAGGCTCCATAAGGGCCGAAAAGTACTCATACAAAGCTTTCCTCTCGGGGTCCATGTTAACATCATTGTGCCACGCCTCAGGGATCATCATCATCACAGCCTCTGGCAAGCTCCTCCCAGACCGGATGAGGAGCTCAAGAACGTTATCGAATGCACCTGAATAAGGATCATTCTTCATTGAATCAATGCTTTTGAAAAGACAAATATAATTTAACTTGCCATGTAAAAGGGCCTATACGGTACAAAGCATACACAGTTTGTTCCAGGAACATCGATCTAGTATCCTAGCAATTTTTACATCCTTTTTCTTGCATGTGTAGATAGAAAATGAACCTGAATCTGAAGAGGTAGGATCCACTATAGGCAGAAGTTTTGGCATTTCATCCCTTGATAGCCCGAGTCCCTTGCACTTGAGAAGACCTTCACGTGCTGTCATCCTGTTAAACATAGAAATATGGCAGATTGCAATGAAATTCATTGCTGACTGCCTGTCATATGGAGATTATCGCTTACAAAACTTTGCAAATTGTGTGCTTTGGGGTGGGGGGTTACCAGTTCTTGTTCCCCCTAAGGGTATTTATTTCGCCATTATGTCCCAAAACACGCATTGGCTGTGCACGATCCCAGCTGGGGAAGGTGTTCGTGGAGAATCTTGAGTGAACCTGTTTGCATGCATGACTCATAAATCATACCCTCCTCATCTTTGTTCATTTATATAATACGTAATACGGAGTATGATCTCAAATGGGTCATCAACACCATAGAAGGTAATATTAGTTCCGTTCGAGAAGCCACAAGCTACATAACACAATTTTCCTACACTATCCCACACATATTGACATAACAGAATTTCCTTACACTACCTAGTTAAAGGACACATACACAAATTCTGATTCTGAATGGCACGATGAATCAGTTTTGAAACAGCATGTGCAAAAGATAGGGAAAGGGAAATTGCACTTTTGTGCATGTTTGGAAGCATTTCTTGCCCTTAACCTGCAATGCTACCGACAGTCCTGACTGTGTTTATGACTTTCTTTATATTGAATAAAGTTAACGAGGCTATGTATTTACCAGAGCCATGTAACTTGTGAACCTTTGATCACCTAAGTCCGCAAAGAAGTACCCTTTAAGTTGAGTTGGCTTCAGCTGACCCTTGTAAACAACAGTCCTGAAGAAAGAAGAATAAAAATGGATTTCATAAATAGTTTCTTTGAAAAGGTGCAAGGCGTGAAATAAAGTAACTTGAGAGAAGCTCAAATGATCAAATCACCGAGAAATCAGTATCCATATGCTACCCTTCTGTTCCTTGATCGTTTCAAATTTCACACATTATATTTTCTTCATAAAATAAATAGAGTAATAAAGAGGAACCTTGAAGATAGAGAGCACATATAGAAATCATTTGGTCCTCCATGCTCAAGACCTAAAGCTTCACGGATGGATTTGATTGAGAGCCCACGTAGGATGTACAACTGCAGATGCATTTGCAGAAGGAAGTCAACAGACAATGTCTATCACATTTGAAATTTCAAATTATACAGTTCATCAAAATGACCTGCTGCTCAAAGTCAGCCTTGGAGTGCATGCTCTTAGACACAAACACTTGTTCGATCACTGGTTCAGTTTCAAGCGCTGCTTTGCCCAAGTCCGAGTTGTCCGTTGGAACCCGACGCCACCCAAGCACTGCATGTCCCAATGACTTGGCTATCTGCAGTCCAAATACACGAGACAAAAATGAACATGGCCTATTGTCGCGACCAGATTTTGCCTTGCCTTTTTTTTTTTTTTGTTTCCTCTTCCTGCTCTTTCACTAGACTAACCTCATGGAACACAAGCTTGCTCTTCTCACGTCGCTCATCATCAAGGGGCATAAAGAACATCCCTACGGCGTACTCAC
>DXKC01001191.1:0-12543 GCA_031170775.1 Cymbopogon citratus
TTGCTGTCACAGGTCAACTTTTGGATACGTTTACCGGACGCGAAGAAGCAAAGGAGGGAATTGAAATATTTGGAGCACGGAAGCAAATCTCGGTGGCAGATGACTAGCTAGTTGCCATGCATGAAATTGAATGAGCAAAGAACTGAAGAAGAGCTCTTCTCTCATTCTAAACGTAAGCTACTATTTTAGTCTTGGCAACAACTCTCCAAAGGTTAAGTGGTATTTCAGAAAAGGGTGCCATTCCTACTTCACCCGTAGTCATATTAATTACTACTTCTCTTCTACAACTAAAATGCACACGCTGCAAACGTGTTATCAAATTTTATCACGCCACCATTTACACCGCAGATGTGTTAATTTATCAAAATTGTTGTACCTATTTTTTGAACAGTTTTTAAGCTATTGAATTAATCTGTTGGTACATATATAGTTTACTCTTATATTATTTGGTTGCAATTTCTCGTTCGCTATTTTTGGGAGCTCGGAATTGACAGCCGCTGAGGTGAGGGGCCTCCTCCCCGCTCCCTGGAATTCAGGTGAGCCCGCGAAAAGGCTTCTTCCCCCACCACCGCCGCTGCGCTGCTCCTCCCGTTCGTTTGCCATTCTGTCGCCATTGCCTTCCCCGGAGGATTCAGCGCACACCATCCATCCAGCGCATTGACCGATCGATGCTGCCGTGGTCCATCTTTCCGCGGCAGGCGCCCAGGGGCGACTCGGAGCCGGAGCCGGAGCCAGAGGCAGACGCGGCGTCCGAGCCGTCGGGGAGGCAGCTGTCGGACGAGGCCCTGGTGGAGGAGCTCCTCGCCGCCGTCGCCGCCGCGCGGGCGTTCCAGGAGTTCCGCCGCTCCCAGCGCAAGGAGTCCTTCGGCCTCCAGCGCTGGCTCCAGCTCGTGCTCCCGCTCATCCAGGAGATCCGCGAGATCGGCCCGTCCCTCACCGATGACGCCTACCGCCGCCTCGCCCTCCTCGGCCGCGCGTTCCACGCCGCTCGCCGCCTCCTCCGCTGCTGCCACGACGGCAGCAAGATCTTCCTGGTAATAAGACTGCAGCACCAGCACCATTCCCTTCTTCTTGGCGTTGCCGGCCTCTGAAATAAAACTGTTGCTATTTCAATACTCTTGTTTATGGCCCGTTTGGAAGATTATATCATTTTTAGAGTGTAAAAAAAAGGTTAGATTTTTAATCCTAATTTGTTTGTGTGGGCCTATTGGTCCAAATTCCATTTTAGGCCTGCACTGCACTGCCTAAAAGTATCATCTTTACTGTTACCTCGTGTCTGCAGTCACTCGGTCTGCGCCATGTGCTGAACAAAAATTGCATTTTGATTGATGATCTTGTCTCAAAATTTCAGGCTCTGGAGAGCGAGGCTGTGCTCGGGCGGTTCAGGGCCGTGTATGAGAAGATGAATCTTGCATTGGATGGGATGCCTTACTCTGAGATTGGCATCTCCGATGAAGTCAAGGAACAGGTAAATACGTGCATTATATCATTATTATCATGTGACAGCGTTTAGGTAAAATGAAATATCTGATGCAAACTGCAACTTCTTTGGAGATTTCAGGTTGAGCTCATCAACGCACAATTGAAGAGGTGCAAGAAGAGAAGTGATACTCAGGACATGGAACTCTCCATGGATTTTATGATGATACTCCAGAACAAGGAGGATGGAAATGCAGACAGAGCCATATTGGAAAGGCTAGCCAAGAAGCTCGAGCTGCAAAGCCTGGCAGATTTGAGAGCAGAGACTATGGCCGTTAAAAAGCTCATCAACGAGCGGAATGGCCAGCAACCAGAAAGCACCAAGCACATAATAGAACTCCTCAACAAGTTCAAGGAGATTGCAGGCATCGACGAAAAGAACATCCTCGGGGATGTCTCCATACCAAGATATCTGGAGAAATGCCCATCTTTGATGATCCCAAATGAATTCCTCTGTCCAATATCATTGGAGATCATGACTGACCCTGTCATCATTGCAAGCGGGAGGGTATGCTTTGTGCTATGCCATCCATGTTACTTGATTGCAACGCGGGATTTATTGTCTCACAGTCCATATTTCACCTGATTTGCAGACTTATGAGAGAAGAAGTATCCAGAAGTGGTTAGATGCTGGCCAGCGGACATGCCCAAAGACGCAGCAACCATTAGCTCACCTATCATTGGCACCGAACTTTGCGGTGAAGAATTTGATCTTGCAGTGGTGTGAAAAGAATACAGTTGAGATTCAGATGGGGGAATCTGAGCCTATAGCTGAACAGGAAGATCCCAAAAAAGACATTCCAAAGCTAGTCAAAGATCTGTCATCTGTTCATCTTGATGTGCAGCGGAAGGCTGCCAAGAAGATTCGGACACTTTCCAAAGAAAACCCAGAGAATAGAGCACTGGTCATTGAGAACGGTGGGCTCCCTGCTCTCATTAGCTTGGTGTCCTATCCTGATAAGAAGATCCAGGAGAACACAGTGACTGCATTGTTGAACTTATCGATTGATGAGACCAGCAAAGTTCTGATAGCTAAAGGAGGAGCGTTACCTTTGATCATTGAAGTCCTTAGGAATGGCAGCGTTGAAGGTCAGGAGAACTCAGCAGCAACATTGTTTAGTTTGTCTATGATAGATGAGAACAAGGCGGCTATAGGGGTTTTGGGTGGTATAGCTCCTTTGGTGGCCCTCTTAAGGGATGGGACAATAAGAGGCAAGAAAGATGCTGCTACAGCACTCTTTAATCTGATATTGAACCATCCAAACAAATTCAGGGCTATTGAAGCAGGAATCGTGGCTGCTTTGCTGAAAATACTTGGCGACAAGAAATTAGACATGATAGACGAAGCATTGTCCATTTTTCTCCTCCTGGCATCGCATCCTGGTTGTCGAAGCGAAGTGGGGTCAACATCTTTTGTTGAGATACTTGTTCAGATCGTAAAGGAAGGGACTCCCAAGAACAAGGAGTGTGCACTATCTGTTCTCCTCGAGCTAGGTCTGCATAACAGCTCCCTTATGGTGCATGCACTTGGATTGGGCCTGCAAGAACATCTATCTGATATTGCAAAGACAGGTACAAGTAGAGCGCAGAGGAAAGCCAACTCTTTGATTCAGCTTTCTCGCAAATGCCCACAAGAGAATAAATGAAAACAAAACATCCTGATGATTTTGCACAAAGATACATGTAAACCGAGTTACTAAAAAAAGAAAAGGAGGGTTGAGGGTGGGGTGGATGAGGGGACTTAGCAAAAGAGCATTGGTGCAGTGATGTCTGTCTGTAAAATCATGAGGGAAGAAGATGGTATTAAGGAAGCGACAGTTCCTTCTTTTTTCTTTCAAATACACAGGAGAGGGCTAGAGCTAGGCATCATTTGAATTAAGATAGAAGAAAAGGGTCTGAATACAATGCTTCCAAGGTAAACCCTTGGATCAAGTGAAAGAAGAAGAAAGGAGAGCAACGGAGGCAAGGGAAAATCAATTGGTGTGCCACAGCATAGAAATAAATAGTTGTGTCTAAGCAAGTAAAACTAATCAGCCACAAGGCACCCAGACTCTTTGCTCCCGCGCGATGAAGCAAAAGTAGTATTCTGACTTTGAATTAGTAGACAGGTCTGTTCATCCACAACAGAATTGAAAGAAACACGAGGCAATTCATTTCTTGTATGCATAATTTTTTTTGTATGAGGCAATTCATTTCTTGTATGCATATTTTTTTTGTACTTATTATATGGTAAATATGTAGAAGCTTTAATTGATAGGAAGGGTACATAATATATTGGCTGCATTGAAGGTTTCAGGTCTCAGCGATGACAGATTTTGCAAGTTCTGACCCAGACAATGTTGTTTAGTTTTTTTATGCAACTCGAAGTGTCATGCTTTGAATTTTTTTTTTGTTCAATCTTGAAAATAACATACTAGCAAAAACAAACACCAAATTCCCACCATAGAAAACAATGTAATATTGTCCACATTCAGACATCTGCATTTCTGTGTGAGACATCACTTAGCTGAACCAAAAAAATGCACAAGGATGGATGTTCCAACTCCAACTGCTAAACAATCTCCTTAACGACAAGGATCCGTCTTTGAAAACCTAGGGGATTGCAGCAGCAGGAGCCCATGAGCGTTTCCTGGATTCAGTTTAATTAGATCTATCGATGTACAGTTCTGAATGACGATGGCCAGTGATCAGTTTGTTACTTGCCTCCGTCCCAATAGGACCATGCAACAAGAGCAGGTAGTGATGTGACCATGTTCCTGTCGTTCTCTCTGATCCGTGTCTTGCTCATCTTTTGGATTGATAATCACGCCCTTTTGCTGCCCTGGGCGGGCTTCTTGTTTTGTTTGTACATATAGCCACTCTTTTCTAATCTTTATTGAAGGGCAGAGCTCCTACCATTTTTTCAAAAAAAAAAATCACGCCCTTTTGCGCACATGCATATTGGGCTATGCATTTCAGAGAACTCAATATCCACGGACTCAAAAAGAATGAGCAAAAACCGACCAGAGCTTTTGCTAACAACTAATGAAACCCAAGACATTAATTTCAGCTGTTACACATAGCCATGCTAGATAACAATTTAAATCCTAGTGAGGAAATTGTAGGGTGTGTTGGTTTTGAGAATTTGTGATAGCCCATCATCTTCTTGCCCGTCACTTGTGTTTGATTTTGGATTTTGTTAAAAAAATCAAGATAGCTGTTTGGTTGGTAGGATAGCTTGCCTTGGAGCTTGTGCTAGCAAGAAAAATTCTCTGTTGCCATAGGAGAGCCAATCTGGCCGGCTCGCTACAACCAGAGCAAGGCAAGCTCTATTGACAAGGTAAGGCAAACCTTGCCTGAGAACCTGTGAGGCTTATATTGAGTAGTAGTAATAAGAAGGTAAGGTAAGGCAAAACCTTGCCTGAGATCTTTCATGTTGAGTAGTAGTAAGAAAAAGTTTCAAATTTGTAGATGTTGCATGATCCATTTTCAAACGGCCCATGATAAGAAGTGTCCTGGAGGAGGAGCTTCGACTCCTTGTCCTTCTCATCTCCTGGAGCCTATGGAAGGAACGCAACAGCTGCACGTTCGAACGATGCTCCTCCATGCTAGTCCAGCTTATCTCAGCCATAGTGGAGGAGGCTGACACATGGGTTGGAGCAGGGTACAGCTGCTTGGCACTGCTCACCGCGCTAATTGCTTGAAGGCGTTCCCTCCACTATCGCACAATTGATCTATCACTTATTACAACCTATATTATTCTTGCCACTGGCTGGTGATTTGTGTTTTGTATGTCTTTCCAGATGGCTAAGGCCTCTCGCCGGGCCTCCCGTGAAACATGTGAAACTCCCACTTCCACTTAATGAAACACGTGCTGATGCGCTCTTTCGAAAAAATGGCTCATGATAATGTCAGTAATCTCAATACCAAGTACGCATGGAGTAATCATTGATAGGATCTAGAAGCTTTTTTTTACATGACAAATGAACACTGCTATAAGATCATGAAAGGAAAGCCAAGAAAACAATAAATATGCACTATTCTGCTCATCATAGGTCTATAACCAATCTCTTTATTATCTAGTAGGTTGTATCAAAAATAAAAACACCAAGCTCTATATAAAAGAGTGGACAATGGACAAACACATTCGATATATAGTAATGAAAAAAGTTCTTCGTGACTTGGAAATAACACACAACAATAAATAACAATGAAACCCGCCAAAAACCACTTTATAATCAGCTGTCACAATGATAACTGACAAAATGCCACTTTATAATCAGCTGCAAGTGATAGCCGATAACATGCCACTTTATAACTATGCTGTCAATAATGATAATTGATAAAATTCCACTTCATAATCAGCTACCATTACAGTCAACAAAAAAAAAAAGCTTTATAATCAGCTGCCACTGATCGATAGCCGACAAAAATCCGCTCTTGATAGCCGACAAAAACCGCTCTATATAATCAGCTGCCACTGGTAGCTGATAAAAACCATTTTATAATCAGCTGCCACTCATAGCCGACAAAATACTGCTTTAGAATCAACTTCCAGTGAGATTGCATCGGGAGCTAAGGAATCCGATAAAACTATGCTTTGTAGTTAGCTGACGTTGATATTGCAGGAGGAGCAACCATGCCACGGTGCACATTGACAACAGCCTTTGAGATGTGCTCGTGCATTTTATTTCAGAGAGTTGGACAAGTGTTTTAAGAAGGCTCTATCAAGTTTTTTTTTTCTCGTAATAGTTCAGTGATGTGCATCAAGATTAATGCAACTCCGACATATAGGAAAGGGTAAGATATTAATTTAAAGCACAAAAATGTGCACTTTTTTTTTATGATGGTGGATAGGTACAATTTTTAGAATATGTAATATTTTTTTTGAAAAAAGTCAGCAGGGGAGGCTCCTACCTATATTTCATTTCTTTAAGGAAATGTACATGCAAAATTACATAATAGAGTGAACTATGTATGGTACTGCATCCTTTTTAACTTGTAAGTCGTTTCTATCTTTTATAGATACATACACAACTTTTACTATGCATGATATTAAATAAAGCTTGTCGTCCGGGGGTTCAAACCCCGGCTTCCACATGCATGCCTCTAGGAAGGCTGCACGGTGCTTTTCAAAAAAAAAAAATCTATATATATATTTATATCTATATCTATCCTGAAACTTCAGGTTGTGTGTACCAAGTGACTGCACGTCGCTTGCAGATCACTTAGCTTGCCTGATCGAATGATACAAAAGGTTAGTTCCAAACCGAGAGAGAAATAATAAATAATTATTAAAGCCAAAAGAGCATCACTACTAAGTGGAATCCAAGCCTAGCCAAAGGCATTTTTCTCTCTGGCACCGGCTTTCTTCAGTGCGTACGTAATAGCAAATGTCAGTCAAATGCACACGTGTCAGCCCTCTATACGTACGTGTGCCATGCATGTAGCATGATGTATGCATGTGTATATAGAGACGAACTAGCTTATTGTTTGTAAGAAGCAGCCATAATGAACTGAAGAAGGGGGGGAGAGGAAACACATTGGCACAAGTCGCTTATTTAAGGGGTTAACATTGGATCATATTACAAGTTATTCCATCAGATCAAACTTATTACACACATAAACATTTTCTATTATATATATGCTATATATGTATGTCGCTTGTTTAATTAGTTCTAGCTAGTGAGGAAATAAATAAAATATATAAATACTTTCCGTGACCAGTGACCACGTACAAACTAGCAACAAAAAAGTGTGACATCACATACATATATATATATATATGCATGCAGAAGCTTGTTAACGTTACTCTATCTCTAAGCTTTTTCTGAGGAGGACCGAACTCGATCCTACACGCACCCTGCTGCTTTCTCATAAAAGGCCTGCTGGGGAACCGGCGGTTTTCGTATGAAGACATGCATGAGTTCAGTTGCACCGCTTTTAGCTGATAACACCACTTTACTGTTTGGACGACGGTGCACACACTACCATTAAAAGATAGCTAGCTAGGCGCGGCCTGCGAAACATGAAATTTAGTAAAAAAGATGATATCGATCCAGGAGTAATTGGAACACAATTATCAACATACACTACGGAGCTTTCTTCACTCTGATCCATATATGATGTGTAGGATCGATCAAGAATCCAATTCTGTGCACGATCATCAATCTTTAATTTGTGGTTATAGATTAGGGCATCAGATAATCCCTTGGACCATCTACATAATTATAGGGAGAATTTTGCTGATCCATGAGTTGCAAAACATGCATGCCATAAGTACACACCAGCCGGCATGCTTACTACGTGTTTGTTTCTGCTTATAGTCGGGTCTGCGGTTGCTCCGGCCACCGCGAGCATCGAAATAGCCCCAACCAAGCGCCTCTCAAGAACCGTGTTGATTCTTTTCACCGCGCGGATGAACCTGGACGACTCACGTTTATTAATTACCGTATTGTGCCACGTGGTGGGAGGCCACGGTACCGTTACCGCACCACGCAGCCCGTCCCGCTATGGTCCCAAACACGCCCTTAATTAATAATTAATTAATTAATCCCTCGCCACCATCACAGATGAATCCTTCTCCTTCTCGTGCAGTAGCTATCAGAGAGATATGCAGACTGCAGATCGCCCATGGAGATATAGGATGGAATTTGAATGTTTTGCAACAACAAGATTAGCTAGAACGAACTACAAAATAAAGCTGCATGAGCATCTGAGATAATAAGAAGGTGAATGCTCGATCAGCTGAGGAATAATCTACACCGTCCTCCGCAAGCTCTCTATAGCTAGCGCCTAGCTCTCGATCAAGAGATGGAAACACCACGAACATGTGATTATTCATAATAGCTTGCGTTCTTTAGTTAATCGATCAATCAAGCTTACATGCATGCACTCATATGGTTAACCCTCGAAATTACTAGCTAGAATCCCGATCATAATACAGTTTATTTATTTGCAGGGCTGCAACCAAACCATGGAGGATTGACTAGGAAACGAACGATATCTATCTAGATTAAGACGCAAGCACGCCGCCGTTGACGATCGACCGGCGGGAGGAGCCCTAGCTGCTCCTACTCCTCCTTCTCCTTGTCCTCGTCCTCCTCCAGCTGCTCCGGTGGCGGTGGCACGGCTGGCTCGTTCAGATCGAAGGGCAAGACGACCTGCTTCGCCGGTCCGCCCTGCTGGTTCTGCTTGGAGAGCCAGTAGCAGCCGATCCTGCCGCTGTGGCTGGCGCGGTGGCCGCCGAGCGCCTGGCGCGTCTCGAACTGGGCCCCGCAGCGCTCGCACGTGTAGCGCAGCTGCCTCCCGTCGGTGGTCACGGCAACCACCGCCGGTTCGGCCGGCGGCGCCATGCCGCGATAGGCGCGCTCTGGGTGGCTGCGCTGGTGCCCGTGCACGGCCTTGGTGCAGTTGAAACGGCGGTCGCAGACGGGGCATGCGTGAGGACCGTCCCCGGACTCGTTCCTGCTGCGGGTGCGTGACGCCGCCTTCTTCTTGCGCTGCTGCGCCGCCGGGACGGCGTCCGCCTCATGCGACGACATGGGGCGCCATGGACGGTTTGGGTCCTCGCCGCCGCCGCCGGGGGGCATGCCCACGCCGCCGGCGAGGTACTGCCCGTAAGCCATGCCCAAGAAGAACACCTGAGCTCCGTTCATAGCACCCCTAAGCTAAGCTCTGCCCGTGTCACCCGTTGCGCGTGCAACGGGAGACACAAAAGAGCGTAGTGACCAAGATGCACTACTTGTTTTGTTGTGAGGGGCAGGAGTACTCTTGGCAGGTGTGGTGCCATATATATAGGCATCTCTACGCGTGCTACTTCTCGGTCGGTGCGTCCTTTCGTCCCACCTTCCACTTTTGTCTTCTTATCCTTTACCTTTAACTTTTTCATTACTTTCTCTTTACCCTTAGTTTTGATAATTTTGTAGATGAGCCATTGGCTTATGTGACACTTCATTACTAAATTTATTTGCACTAATAGCTATCCTAAGTAAGGGTTATATGATACTTATATTATATAATTAGTTACTGCCAACACTCTTTTATACTAGTATTTTTGCACTAGTGGTTTGCATCGAGTCAATGTCTTTTTTTTAAGGACATGTAAGATACTAGGAAATAAAGAACAAAAGCTGACAACATTATAGAATCTATGAATGTTCAATCACTGCGGCTTAAGTTTTTGCATATAGTTAACACAGTTCCATTTGCGCATCTAATAGAGCAAACTCCTAGAGCTAGAGTTGCCTCCAACAAAAAGTCTAATAGAGAGAAATAGAGATTAAAGCACTAGCAGAGAAACCACCTTTCATCAATTGGCTATAAAATATTTAGTCCAGTTTAAAATTGCAACCGGGACTAAAGGAAGGCCTGGATCGGTTGTAACAGTTATCAAGGCATGTCGGTATAGGAGGCTTTTTTAGTCCCGGTTTGAGACATGAACCCAGACTAAAATTGCCTCCAGAGTGAATATAAAATAAGCAAAGCATATCTTACCTATGTCAAATATGCAGTGGAGTTTAGATGGCAACCCATATAAGGCTTGAAGTAGGAGGTCTTGAGTTCGAATCTCCATACCTTCAAATAAAAATCAGACCATGCCCTAATTCTCGTGCTATAGAAAACCAGAAATAAAAATTTGGAGGAAGCTAAAAGTTGACATAAGAAGACAAAATTGTACCTAGCGGCTCCTACCGTCTGCGTTTGAGCACCGCTCAACACAGTTTCTGCACGGGGTTTGCCGAACTTTATATGCAGCCTCATATGCGAACCTGATGATCTTCAAGTACCTCTCAACTGCATGTGTGTGTAGATCTAGCTTGTGCACAATTTTGTGCTTATGTGGTGTGTGGTTTGAGTTTGCACTTAAGTTCAGATACTACAACTTGTTGTTAAAGTATTGATACATAGAAAACATACAATTATATCCATTTAAATGCCTATGGTATTCAACATACCTTAAAGAATTATACATATTTTTAGTAGGAAAATCTTAAATTCTACATATATAAACCGAATTCAGGAGAATCTATATACTTCTAAGGAGATTTTGGTTCTATGGGAGTAGTAACATGTGCCACCAAATACCTCCTTAATGAGTATGTCCTCAAAACACATTGCTTTTTTTTCAGTTGTGGGTATGGAACCTACAATCATCCCCACATGTCTCGAGGGGGATATGTTTGTGTTTAGGGATTTTTCAATTTACATGTATATCTAAAATTTATTTTTTGAGAGCCACCCAATCCCCTCTCATCCTCAAACAAATGAAATAAAAATAAATAAATGACTTCATCCCATCCATCCATCTCATCCCACCCATCAACATTAACAACAAAATACTACATTAATGCTTTTCTGTATAAAGATTGAGAAGGAGCTCAAAGCAGCATATAAGATCCAATTTGGATTATTGATCACTTTAATGTATAGATCTCCAAAGAAGGCATACATGTACAGGTTCTTGGATTTCATCTTATAGTGCACAAATAGGATCTAGATGACTAGTTATGGGATTTAATTACATGCCTATATTGACCTACATGTCCTTAGTCCCCTATTGATTGCCCATCCTTTTATGCGTAATTATTATTTTCTTCAAAAGCTCCTGAAGTTTAATTAGCACTCCTCACTCTTGTAAGGTGCTCCTCACATATAGATCATCTATATCATACTATATGTAATGCCAAAAATCCCTAAACCACCCCTAACCTACTTACTTGTCCATATATATCTTGTTTCCCAACTAGGTTGGGCGGCCATCCAACAAGTACATGAGTGTCCAATAATCCGTACATCCAACATACTAGTCGACAAAATCAAACTTTTTGAGCGTACAAATGTCGCATTTAGAAATTTCAAGTATGACAAAGCAAATGAAAATGTGTGACACATTTAAATATATTGAGAGTGACGTTTAATCTCACGACAAGCATATTAAAGTCCACGAGGAACAATACAATACTAACCAATTGTTCGACAACAAAGCAACAAAACCATCAAGTTGATTTGTTTCCTTCGCGCGTTGATAGACAACTACGTGTACACGTCACATACTATATATTTATGTTTCCTCACATGGAGCATATATCCTGCTATGTGTAATGCCTGCTTGAGTTTTCTGTAAATTCCTGAATACGTAGTTTAGTTTTGCAATTTATTTTATTTCTTACTTGCATTACATTATAAATTACCTAGATTACTCTTATTGCGTTCCAACATGTGGCTTGACACATGCATGATTCACAGCATAGGGAGGCATCCCTTGGGTTCAATACAAATTTTAATACTATAGGGGAAAAAAGTAAAACATGGTATTTAGTCGTGGAAACAAGGTATTTAGTCGTGGAATTATCGGCTTAATTGTTAACAAAAACATCTTTGATAATTCCTAAAGCCTACAAGCTCATAGGCTCATCGCTGTCTACTATGTGCATGCATATGTGGTTTGCACATTGTGGCACATGATGTGCATGCGTATGCATATACATCGACATGATAAAAAAATCATGATGGTTGAAGGATGCAATTTATATACCCCTTACATTTGGAAGGTTGCTGATTCATTAATTCCACACTTCAGAGAATAGCCTTTTTTAGGGGAATTTAGCTCCCAATTCACACGTTTTGTGCTGTGTTGAGGATCGAGGGCCTCTAAACACCTTCCGGTGGAGGTGTGAAGGAGGAACAACCTCAACAGATTGCAATGTTAAGGCAGCAACTTAATTAAAGTCAGAAAAGACGATTAACAGAGACGAACAAAAGGAGAGTTTATCCCCCAGAACCACGCACGCAGCGAGCATCATCGCACGGAGCCAAGACAAAATGCCCTCAACGTCATGCATCTGGGAGCTAGCCTACGACGAAACACTACTACCAAATCCTCTCACGGCTGAGTCTGTACATCTCTACTGCTTCTGCTGCCGCCGCATTCTCTTACTTCTTCTTACAGGGATAGATTAGCTAGTACACGGTGACTACCAAATGCATCAGGCAGACCACAGCTATCCGTCATCCTATTGTTGATGGAGAAGGGTGCCCAGTTTTACAGTACGCCGATGACACGTTACTTTTGGTCCGGGGTGA
>DXKC01001196.1:0-11489 GCA_031170775.1 Cymbopogon citratus
GCTGCACATGCGCGCCGACGGCACGGGGAGGCGGAGCTCCGGCGACGGCCGTCCACGGCGGACGATGGCGGCTGGGGAAGGCTGCGCGGAGGGGCGGCTCGAGGTCGCGAACGCGCTGGCGGAGCTGTGGTGGCGGACGGATGGCTCGGGCGTGGCGATGGCGAAGCTCGACGGTGCTCCTATGGCGGTGGCGAACTGCTGCGCGCTGCTCTGTGCGAGGGGGCGAAGGACGAGGCGAGGCAGGAGCGAGTGGATGGGGTAGGCAGGGACAGGCGCTGCTCGCCTTTATGCTGGGCTGGCCGGCCACGGGCGACGGCCACGCGGCGTGCTGCTTCTGCCGTGGTCGGCCACCGAACGGGAGGATTCAAATTGAATCTATGCCAATTCAGTACTAACGAATTCAACTGACAGTCCAACTTCGGCAAGATATAGCTCCTAACAAGTCGTGTGTTAGCAAAAACTTTATATACCAATTTTTTAGAGCTACATGAGGACAACAAATGATATTAAAGGTTCATGGCCCAATTCGCCACGGTTTTCAAGTTACAGAGCTCCAAAGTCGACTACTTTGAAAACAAAACCGCAGTCTAGACTTAGCCATTTTCAGAACCTGAAAACAATCCCCAATTCTGCCATTTTTAGCATTTTTGAGCATGATAGACACATTTTCGTGACTTGATCCAGAAACAACTTTTGTTCCTTATAAAATTCTACACACTTTTCATTTATGGTGCACTGACATGCAAAGTTCCTAGCAAGCACTTTTAAAACAGTCAAAGCAAGTCACTCATGAGGTCAATTTTGTTCAACAAATCAAACTAAGCTTAATTAGCCAAAGTGATTAACATAAATCTGCCATCATTTGACACCCAAATCAAGATTCAATCATTACCTAGGGACAATAGCACACACAAGTATAAGTTCAAGCACAAATTAACCCTATGGCACGTACATTCAATTACAACAAGCATGTGATTCATTATTTATTTAAATGACTATGCAAATGACATGCTTATGCTTAATGCGATGCTAATGATGTAAGCTTAACATCGAGGTGTTACAGCGAACTTGTACCGAAGCTCAAAAAGCATCTTACGGTGTCAATAAGGCCTCGAATCGACGGAATCAGTTCCAATGGTGGAACTAGGGTTGCGGCTCGCTCGGCTCAATTAGAGATGATGGGCGAGGTCAAAATGAAAGGTGGGGGCTCTCGGAGCGAGTTTATATAGCCCGGAGGATCCAGAAACTAAGGAAGGAGGAGAAGTTGGAGTTCGATCGGAGCTCTGCCGGCATGGAAAGTCCTAGCTTCCATTTTAGGAAAGAGCCGGAGGAAGAAGAAAGGAAAGGGGAAGGGATGACGAGCGGGCCCCGTTGGTCAGTCAAACAGAGAGGAGAGAGGGCGTTGGGCTGTGCTGAGCTGAGATGGGCTTGGCGGCCTTCGGCCCAGAAGAAGAAAGGGGCACTGGGCTTCCTTGGCTCGGGCCGAGAAAGAAAAGAAAAGACCGGTGGCCAAATGGGCCAAGGCGAGCAGAGCAGGCCTACTTGGGCCGAAACGAAAAGAGAGGAGAAATTCCTTTTTATTTTTATTTCCAACTCATTTTTAATTAGATTTTCAAATGTATTTTGAAATCCTTTTCTTTTCCAACAAAATCAGTCAACATAAAATAATTTATGCAACAGCATGTATGCACAAGCATGTTTCTACCTTGATGATAAATTTTAATTTCACAAAAATTTTTATTTTACTACATTTAATGCTCACACAATTGCATATTAAATCAATTTTAACTATTTTAAAATTATGCAAAATTTTTGGGTGTTATAATTCTACCCCCCTTAAAGAGAATCTCGTCCTCGAGATTTGACGGTGCTTACTCAAACAACTGTGGATAGTCCTTTCTGAGATCCTCTTCGCTTTCCCATGTAGCTTCAGCCTCTGTATAACGATTCCAATGAACTTTACACATCTTAATAACTCTACTCCTTGTGACTTTCTCTGCAGTGTCTAAAATCTTAATCGGATATTCCTCATAAGTTAAGTCCTTCTCAACAGTAAGTTCTTCCAAAGGTATTTGCTCCTCCGGTACGCTCAAACACTTTTTAAATTGAGACACATGGAACACATCATGCACGTTAGACAAACTCTTAGGCAATTCCAACTGATAAGCCACTTCTCCACGTCAGGCTATAATCTTAAAGGGACCAACATACCGTGGTGCTAACTTCCCTTTCTTATTAAATCGCTTGATACTCCTCATTGGTGACACTTTCAAGTACACATAATCACCAACTTCAAAGACCAATTCTCTTCTCCTAGTATCAGCATAGCTCTTCTGACGAGTTTGTGCCACTCTCAAATTTTCCTGAATCACTCTTACTTTTTCTTCTGCTTTTCTAAGCACATCTGTCCCAAAGAACTGACTTTCTCCAGTCTGATTCCAAAACAAAGATGTTCTACATTTACGCCCATACAAAGCTTCAAATGGTGCCATCTTAAGACTCTATTGATAGCTATTATTATAAGAGAACTCTGCATAAGGAAAATTCTTATCCCAACTCTTGCCATTCTTTAATGCACTCTTAGCATGTCCTCCAGTATTTGATTAACTCTCTTAGTTTGTCCATCAGTCTATGGATGAAAAGCTGTGCTAAAGTTCAACCTCGTTCCCAATGCATCATGCATTGCCTTCTAGAAGTGTGATGTGAATTGAGAACCTCTATCAGACACAATCTTTCTTGGAACACCATGCAAGCAAACTATTTTTTCCATGTATAACTCAGCCAATTGTGGTCCATTGTAGGTAGTCTTGACAGGGATGAAGTGAGCAACCTTGGTCAAACGATCCACAATCACCCATATCGAATCATGACCTCTCTTAGTACGTGGTAACCCCACTATAAAATCCATACCAACTTCTTCCCACTTCCACTCAGGAATCTTAATTGATTGTAGCAATCTAGCAGGTCTATGATGTTCTGCTTTCACTCGTTGACAAGTATCACATAAAGCTACATATTCAGCAACATCTCTCTTCATGCCATGCCACCAATACCTTTCTTTAAGATCTAAATACATCTTAGTACTTCCAAGATGAATGGAATAAGCAGAATCATGCGCTTCTCGCAAAAGGGCATCACGAATATCTTTCACTTTAGGCACACATATCCTTTTACCAAACCATAAAGTACCATTATCGTCTAGACGGAATCCCGGTGCCTTTCCAGTTACTACTTTCTCAGCTATCTCCTTTAATTTCTCATCTTCTAGCTGACCCTTACGAATTTCTTCTTCTAGAGTGGGTGTCACTTCTATCTCCATGGCATTATAAACAATACTGAGATTCAAATACTTGAATGCTGCACACAACTCATCAGGCATAGGTTTCATTTGAAGCTCATTAACATACCTCTTCCTGCTAAGTGCATCAGCCACAACATTTGCTTTTCCAGGATGATAATGCACTTCTATATCATAGTCCTTGATCAATTCCAACCAACGTCGTTGTCTCAAATTCAGATTTGTTTGGGTAAAAATATACTTCAAACTCTTATGATCAGTATAAATATCACTCTTGTGCCCAATCAAATAATGTCTCCAAATCTTCAAAGCATGCACTACAACAGCTAACTCCAGATCATGAGTGGGATAATTCATCTCATGCTTCCTTAATTGCCTCGATGCATAGGCCACAACCCTACCTTCTTGCATAAGTACACATCCCAATCCTAGACGAGAGGCATCACAGTACATGGAGAACTTCTTGCTTAAGTCAGGCAATATCAATACAGGTGCAGTGGTTAATCTCTTCTTCAATTCCTTGAAGTTAGCTTGACACTGTTCTGACCATACAAACTTGGTATTCTTCTCTAACAACGCAGTCATGGGCTTAGCAAGCTTGGAGAAACCTTCAATGAACCTTCGATAATATCCAGCCAAACCAAGGAAACTTCGAATCTCACTCACATCAGTAGGAGGGTTCCAATTCAACACATCCTGCACTTTGCTTGGATCCACTGCTATTCCTCCATTAGAGACAACATGACCAAGAAAAGAAACTTCCTTCAACCAAAACTCACACTTACTCCGCTTGGCATACAACTTGTGCTCTCTTAGCTTCTGCAAAACCAACCTCAGGTGCTCTTCATGTTCTTCTTCAGTCTTAGAGAATACTAATATATCATCAATGAACACCACAACGAACTTATCTAGATACTCCATAAACACCTTATTCATCATGTACATGAAGTAGGCAGGTGCATTGGTCAAACCAAAAGACATAACCGTATACTCATACAAACCATACCTCATGGTAAATGCTGTCTTTGGTATATCCATATTCTGAATCTTCAATTGATGATAGCCAGAACGAAGATCAATCTTAGAGAACACACAAGCTCCTCTCAACTGGTCAAACAAGTCATCAATTCTCGGCAATGGATACTTGTTCTTGATAGTGACTTCATTGAGAGATCTATAATCTACACACATCCGTTGTGAACCATCCTTCTTATCAACGAAGATCACTGGAGAACCCCATGGTGATGCACTAGGACGAATGAAACCTTTATCCAATAATTCCTTTAGTTGTTTCTTAAGTTCTTCTAACTCATTAACCCCCATCCTATATGGTCTTTCAGCTATAGGTGCAGTGCCAGGTAATAACTCAATAAGAAATTCAATGTCGCGGTCAGGTGGCATACTTGGCAAATCATCGAGGAAAACATCTGGAAATTCATCCACTACGTGGTCCTGGGAATTAGCTTCATCATTCAACTAATGCACAGTGGCTGTTGGTGGTGTCTTTATTGCTACATCAACACTGATCCGATCTCCCTTTGGTGTTGTTAGAACCACCACTCTCTTTTTGCACTGGATCTCTACATTGTATTGCTTCATCCAATCCAAACCCAGGATAAGATCGATTCCAGAAGATCTCAACACAACAGGACTAACCACAAACTCTACCCCCCTTAAAGAAAGTTTTGCTGAGGGGCAATAAAATGATGCTGGAATACCTCCCCCCGGTGAGTTTACTAACATAGGATCTTTCATAGCAAGTAATGGAATGCCATGCGTTCTAACAAATGCTTGAGAAATAAAGCTATGCGAAGCTCCAGAATAAAAAAGAACGGTAGCAAAGATAGAGTTAACGTTGAACGTACCCATCATAACCTCTGGAGATTCCAATACAGTATCTGTTGAAACGTGGTTCACTCTTCCATGATAAGCAGACAACTTTTGGTTGCTATTCTGCCTCTGGGGGTCTGCTGATTAGACTTCTGGGGACAATTGTTGGCATAATGCCTCGGCTCTTCACAACAAAAGCATACCAATGGAGTGTTAGGAGCACTAGTCTTTTTGGGAGTGGCATTAGAATTCCTAGAGCGCGATGTTTGAGGCCCTCCTTGGTTGAACTGACGCTGCTGGTACTGACTGTTGTTCGGTGGATAGTGAGAGTCCTGCTGATTATTGCGGTTCCACTGACTGACTGGCCCTTGGTACCTCTGTTGAGAATTGTAGCATGGACGTGGGTTGCTTCCTGATGATGAGCCTGAAAACTTCCTCTTTCTATCCCTCTCCAAGTTCATATTATCAAGCACTATGGCGCGATTCACCAGCGTCTGGAAATCAGGATACTTGGTCACAGACAAATCCTTTCTAAGGTCAAAATAGATACCTTCAAGGAACCAACGTTGCTTATCAGCATCTTCCCTAACCTCATTGGGAGCATAACGAGACAACTGAACAAACTTATCATGATACTCAGCAACAGACATTTGCCCCATTCTAAGAGACCTGAACTCATTTGCCTTGAGATCCATCAACCCCTCTGGTATGTGATGAGCACGGAAGTCTCTCTCAAACTCTTGTCAAGTGACGGCGGGGGCGTTATTGGGACGTGCAGCTAAATAAGATTCCCACCAAGTCTGAGCTGCTCCTTGTAACTGTCCGGAGGCGTACAACACCTTCTCCTGATCATTACACTGTGCAATGTTGAGCTGCTTCTCAATGGCACGTATCTAATCGTCAGCATCCATTGGATCGCTAGAGTGAGTGAACACCGGAGGATGACCTTGCATAAACTCCCTTCGCCTGTTAGGAGGGGGTGGAGTATTCTGTCCAGCTGGCTGATTCAGAAAGTATTGCATCATCGTCTGCATCAGCTGTCCATGCAAGTTCATCAAGTCTTAGGGATTCATCAATGGTGGGTTATTGGGTGCACCTCTACCTCTTCCTCTACCCCTGCCACTTCCTCCATGAGCAGCCATCTGTTTTCCAAATATAATAATGATTCTTAGAATTATCCAAAAGATAAGAGATCAACAATTCTGAATTTTCAGGGCGAGTTCCAATTTCAGCAGTCCAGAAAAACTGTCATAACTTTAGTTCTAGAAGTCCAATTGAGACATTCTTTATATGGTTGGAAAGCTTATAAAATTTCCTACAACTTTTATTAAAGTCATTTGGCAAATTCCGTCGTTAAGCTATCCAAAAACTAAATATAACAGAAACTGTTCTAGACTTCCAGACTGCACAGAAACCTCATCAAAGAACAGCTATATCTTCCAACTCCGAACTGGTAAAAATATGATTCTTGTGGCATTTGAACCATGCAGAAGTCTAGTTTCTCCCAGAAAATTTTTATTATTTTTGCACTTGTGAATTTTGAGTTATAACAGAAACTTTACATGCTGATCTAGAAAACAGGAAATGCGGAGAAGAGATATAAACCCAACCCACTATCTATTTATGATCTTTAACTCAATATTCTTAACTAAGGGATATATAGACAAGTCTATAATTTCCTGGCACTCATTACAAAGAACCAAATCAAACATATGTAGATGCACAATTTAATTATTGACTCAATTTACATTGCTATCGTCAGAAGAGCTTGGACCTTAAAGTTTAACTTCAGAATACCCGTGAGAAGGAGATGAGACAAGATTTAACAGCATATCAAAGCAAGGAGTAAAGATAAGAGCAAAGGTTTTAAAACAAATATCAAGGAGGAGTTAAGTATCAAAGATAGAGAGATAATAGAGAAGAAGTATCGAGAATAGATATTATAGAGAGGAGAAATAGCAAGGTTTATAGAACAAGGATTTTTATAGCAACTTAACGACCATTCTAACTAGGATTGCGTTCTACAGTCAACACTTGAGCTGATACCAATTTGTTACACCCATATTTCCAAGGAAACAAAACAGGATGTATAAAAAGACATTATATGCACCCTAGAACGGTGGCTCATATAAGTTGACAAATCTTTAAATAGTATCGTCATAAAGTGCTTATTACATAGTAAATGAGTAGTATACTCTTACAGCAGCTTAGTGGAAAATAAACTAACTCTCTCGATATCTTCTAGAACGCCAACTGGTTGACAGGTTGAATCCAAGCTTAGTACTCGTCATGATAGCTCTCACTCCATGTTACCCATCCGGGATTTTTCAAATAATAAATATAAAGACAAGCGTAAGTACATATCGTACTCAACAAATATAACATGGGGTTAATGAAGCTCAAAAGGCCGACACTAATTAAACTATATGTAGCTTTTAAATGTGAATCAAGTTTTTAGGCACTTAAAAGGTAGTGGTAATTTTCAAGTTCATGATCATTGTAACATGATGAATGTAAAGCAATAACGATAGCAAATAATATCTTAACGAATAAGTTTATTATCCTTAATGTAAGAGTTCCAAGGCCGCTCGTGTCCGTGAGCATGGCTAGTATACCAGTTTAATAAACTCTGCGCAGAGGTGTACACTTTCACTATGAGTCGTGCTTTTATATGCATGAGATTTGCAACTCCCAATACATATAGAATCACTATGAAGCCCCCTCAAAGGTTCGTCTAAAAAGCCAGGGCGCTAAGTCTGTCAGATATAGGAAATCCCTCCTTCCGACATGGCACAATCCTTTCCGGCTATACACACTAAGACAGAAGCCGCCCTATACCCAATTCGGTACTTCCTCTGACCCGTTGGAAAAATATACTTTGAGAGAACTAAAGTCAGAGCCATGTGACCCTCACAGTTGTGCTGTAAATCCCAAAATTTACTTATGAACAAAGATCTTAAGTTTGTTATGAGTTATTGTTAACATTGTAAACTTAACATTATTCATATTGCATGATCATAATTAAATCCAGCACTAGCATCATTACTACCCAATGCAAATCAAGGTGCCAAAGAATTAGGATAGCAAAGCCAAAGTATATTCTCTAAGTCATTAAGACACATGCATATGAATGTAATTATTAAGATGAATAGGACAACAAGGATAATCCCGTGTTATACTTGCCTTGATCAAAAAGCTCCTTGCTGATCCTGCTCAAAGTAGTACTCTTGGTCTCCCACGAATTGCTCACCGTCTATACTCGATCACATTATCATACAAACACCCATGCAACCATACATAGCAAAGATAGAACTTTGATTAGAACAATACACCAGTCAAAATAAAATAGATATAAAAGCTTGTAAAACTAATCTACATGTTACTATGATCACATAGACATAAAGATCACTAAAATCGGAGTTAAAACGAGCAAGATATGGATTTAACAAGTTTTACTTTAGAAAATAAAAAAATTAAATCTAAATTTATTTTTCAAAAGTAGAAAACAGAGATGAAAGTGGTACTAATGTGAAGGTTACTAAATTACGAACCTAACGCAACTTGAACGGTCCAATTCGGAGTTAAAATGAAGATTTTATAAGCAAAAGAAGTTTAATAGAAAATCTGGAAAATAAAAATTATAGTTTTAAACGGTTTAGAAGAGAGAATATTTGTAAGGGTGTTTTTGTAAAAACGTCAGGACGAAGGGGTATCCTTCACTTGCAGCCGCTGGATCGGAAATGAACGATCCAGATTAGATCATGGAGGAAGGGGAGCGGCGCTCGACCGGAACAGAACAACGGCGCGGCGGCGCTACAGTGCACGACGGCGGAGCTCGCCGGCGAAGATGGTTACGGAGATTTTGGCCACGGATAGCTACGGTTCTTGTACCAAAATGACAAGGGATCTAGGCGAACTCGCCAGTGGCGAAAATCAAGGCCCAGGCGGAACAGGGACGGAACTCGTCGAAGAATGGCGGACGGCGACGAACTGCGTGGCATGAACCGCGAGTAAGAAAAACAAAAATTGAAATTGAGAAGTTCGTCGAGTTCGCGAATGTAATAGAACCGCCCAATTTATAGGAAATTAAGTAAAGAAATCAGCCACCGACACGATTGTTTTCCGTACTTAACCTCCGATAAACCCGGTAGTCCGTGAAATCACGAAGGATTTCAAACTTTTTCCACAATACAGCCAAGACCGTAATAGTTCAGCGGTAACCATTCACAAGTCACATCCATTTGAACATAAATTAAAACAAAAGTATCGGAGTACAGAATTTAAAGAGTTATTACAACCATAGTTTTTTTTAAAAATCAAATAAAGTAGCGGAAGTCTTACACACCCTTAGTTTAAAATGTAAGTGCCAACAACAGGAGTCATCGTCCAGCAAAAGCATGAGGAACGGTACGAGAAGGGATCTTGCCCATTGATCTAGATATTGTCCCCAGTGGGGTAGAGACAAATAGCACAACAAGCAAGACGGACCTGACCATCTGCAAAATAATATGGGAACAGAGCCCTGAGTACGAGAATGTACTCAGCTAGACTTACCCGTCATAAACTAAAATAAAATGACTCCAAAGATCATAAAGGCTTTATAGTGGGCTAGCTGACCATTTTGCGAAAAGCAGTATTTATTATAATTGAATCAATATTAAATTATTAACCTGCTTACTGTATGATAAGCTATCACTACAACATTCATATAAGAGATGAAACAATAAGTGATTTAAAGCCAACTTTCTAAATTGACGAAGTAAATCATCCTGTCAACATCATCACATTTAGGGGTTTATAGTGATGTAACTACCCATGTCAAGTGCTCACTAACTAGGAGCGATGACGACTAGAATCGACTTCCTACTCAGCTGAGGGGGTATTCCCATACACAAACCTCACCCATTGATCAAACGAGGTATCGGTAACCGAAGACACTATTTGGGTGAATCTCGGGATGGATAGGGCCACATTGTCCGAGAGCCATCGATTGCCTTTCTAGACTCAGGCATTACTTTCACGCCCTCGTGTCGTACCCCGCCACGCCTTCGACAATGTGCGGCGAACCCACTCCCGGCCCGAACTAGGTACCGGCTTCAGGGTCGGAATGACTTATCCTTCCACTTATATGCAGGGCATTGTTCAATATGACATGAGGGGCTACACTCATGAGTGTACATAAGGAACACCACACCAACGCGTGGGCCCCTGTCGATTTAGCAATACAGTTGACCTGAAAGCGAACCATCAGGCGAAGGAAATAATAAACCACCTAAATCTCGCAGGCGATATTAAATCACCTGACTTCTACCGTTCTAAGCGAACTAAGCAAGACTGACTCGAACTCGATAGGATAAGATGTGGCAGGATAAAGAGCAGGGTAAACAAGGTATAATGCATCAACGGTTTCACCCAACTCCTATAACTTAATGCAGCATTACAATAAGCAGTAAACGAGTTAAAGATTAGTAAACTTGGGAGGATGCTCCGGGGCTTGCCTTGGATCCGAAGCTGTCAGGTAAGTTCAGTTGCACCGTCTTGTCATCACCAGTCACGACACTTGCTTAAACCATCCGTCTTCGATTTGGCCTCCACATCACATTCATCTTGGACATCCCACGTACCTAAATGAGATGCACGATGCGGGCGTACGAATACAATGAATGATGATATGAGATGTATAAATGCATATGTATGGATGAGAATGGTATTGTGCGAAGCATTCATCAAGCATGTCAAATAAGCACAAGCACTTATACCACTTAAGTCAATCTTTACTCAAGCATAACATGCAAGATGACAAGTACATTAATCGTGTCATATATAATAACCAAGGTGGCATTGGGTGATAAGTAATTAACTATTTACCGAGTGTCTGCATACTCCATATCTAGTAACTTATAACACCCACTCACCATAATTAGAACATAAGGTAAAGCAATTCAACATCGAAGAGAGGCATAATAACTGAAGTTAGCATCACATCTTTCTTAGAATAAACATATATATCCAACACTGAGTTCACACATTCAAGCTACAAGCAAGCCGCACATACACATATACTTATAATTCATTTCTATATATATTTTAGCATCATATGAGAACAATTAGTTTAGAGCTGATATTTTCATGAGTGCTAGATGTTATCAAAACATGGCTACTGTATAAATTTCACAAGCTTAGAATATATAAATTAATCACTATAATTCAATCACGTTTTAATTTACAAAAGGCCATATGAGAGCAAGATAGATCTAAAACTCAACATCTTTTATAAACATATAGCCACATTATGAATCAGCATGATATAGTAACATCATATAAAGGTTAAGGAACTATATTTTCTATTTTACCATCTATA
>DXKC01001199.1:0-13113 GCA_031170775.1 Cymbopogon citratus
CGGCTAAAAATTGATGTGATGGAGAGAGAGTGGGAAAACTTGAAATTTGGATGGGAAGAGAACAAGGCCGTAGTATATATATACCTGACATGCAAAGGGAGCTACATGTGTATTTGGCCTGATAAGTTGAAGTGGAACAAGACTATAGCTCAAAAGCATTGCAAAACACGGCCCAACTAAGCCAACTAGTAGTTCCATATAAAGGATTATATAAACTTATTGACTTATTGTGTGTTTGGCCTTGTTCGGCATAACCACCTAGGACTGAATTTGGTTGAATCGTACAGCTGCCAAAACCTGCCGGCTATATGCAGACCAGCTGAATTCAGACAAGTTTGGACCTGCCGAACAGGCCCTCTGTTGTTTGTTCATATAGTCATAGTTTCGAATATGTGGCATTTCGGTCTGGAGAATCCATGGGTACTCTACCCGCATGGTCATAGTCATGATTATGCGCACTGGGTTATTCCGGTACATGGGTATGATTTTGTTCGTGGGTGCAAAAAATCCTAAGCTCCTTTGCTTGGGTCTTGTTTACTTTCTTTCCAAATTCCAATTTTTTACACTCTCTTTCCATCACATCAATCTAGAGGCATAAGTCCTTGCTCGGGTATTGGCGTAGAACACGGCCCACGCTGGGACAACTCCTCGTTCCGGTGCAAATGTGAATTCAAATGTCCGTGTATTAATTACCGTGTATCAGTTTCAAAAAAAAACACCGTGTATCTTGGCCCGATCCACTTCAAACCACGGGAGGCGTGGAACAATTGTTTGTGTTAGGAAACTAATACTTTAGGAAAAGTCTGAACTAGTCTAAATAAGTTCAGGTTTCCTTGTCTAGAAGGATATGGACTCATACCAAAATTACAACTCTCATACCGTATATGGAGTACCTACTGGACTATATATTTGGAGGAGTACCCCTTGTAATTGATCATCAGAAATAATAAAGAGAAGAGCTCCACCATAACTTTGTGTCTCCTGTGTTCTTACTTTTGCCTGAGTTGATTTAGTACCGAGAGATCCATATCGCTAGTAACGTGAATACTTAACAAGTACTACCACCTGTTTTTGACCCATCTTACTACCACCTGTGTTGGATATACATTACGGGTGCCCTATGTCATCAATTTGGAGGTCCACCACTCTACACATGCACATGTCAAGCTTATCAACCATATCTCTACCTCAGCCTCGTCAAGCCGGAGTTTTCTGTGCTCTCATTCATCACAATTCACATCCTTGTCCAAACCTCGTCCAGCCAAAACCAAAAGTCTGATGTGTGTGCTTATTGATCATATCTCTCGTCAAAGCTCATCACCCGCCAATATATCGGCATTCAAAGGAAAAAAAAAAACCCTAGTATATGAGGCAAATGTATTTTTTTACTCGCCACGAGAGCCAACTAAAAAAATTGTACACCAAACATTTTCTCCTCTCTCCGTGGATCACCTTCTCTGGTGGTTAGGTTCGGCTCGTTTGTACCAGCCCTATCCCTAAGGGCAACCACCACATTGTGAACTAGGGTCTTGTTCTCTTTGACAGAGAAAGCAAACTTCTATATCATTTTTGTTTGTATTTGATAAATACTGTCCAAACATAGGCTAACTAGGTTCAAAAGATTTGTCTCTTGATTTAAAACCAAACTGTGTAATTAGTTATTTTTTTATCTACATTTAATGCTCCATGCATACGGCTAAAGATTGATGTGATGGTGATGTGATGGAAAGGAGTTAGAATTTTTAGCAAAGAGAACGAGGCCTAGAGAAGCGTAAAGTTCTAAGTACGCTTTCATTGCTACAATGTGAAGTTTCGGGGCAAGGCGCTTTCAGTTGCATTCTCGATTATCGTGGATCCCCAAATCCTTGTGCTTCAGATCGGTGACGGAGCCGCTTGCTTCGCAGCAGGATCGACCGGAAAGTGGGCAAGCCAGGCGGCAGGCGGCGGCGGCGAGAGCACGGGTGGCACCGCCTGGACGGACGCTGTGGATCTCGGCGGTTCTTCGCGGGCTTGCGCGAACCGCGTGCGCGACGAGCTCCGGCGTCCGACTACCTGTGCCTGAGGCCGGCGGCACGGACCGGCGGCGATGAGCGGCGGCGGCGGCGGTGGCGGGAGCCCCAACAACACGGAGTGGCGCTTCAACCAGACCCTCCGCAACGTGCAAGGGTAAGCCCGGTCTTTCCTTCCTCGCGCCAGTCTCGGTCCGGTTTCCGTGAAATGGGACAGGCTCGTGGACGCGGCTATGGCCTTGCTGATCACCCGGTTGCTTTTCCAAACTGTCAGAATGCTCAAAGGACGCAGCTTTCCTGGGAAGGTTTTGCTAACCCGGCGATCTGAGCCTCTTACCCCTCCTGATTATTCTCCAAGATTTGAGAGCGATCACGACGAAGATGAGCGCAAGGAAGGTTCTCAGGAGGTAATGTGCTGTTAGTTTGATTGCTTTTGGCATGTAAAGAAGATGCACTGAAACTGATGGAGTATATTGTAACTGATGAGTTGTAACTGTCAAACTGTGCAGGGAGAAGGTCAAGCGTCTGGAAATTCATTTGACAGTTCAAGTTCAAAGAAATCAAATCTTCTGTCAACAAGTAGTTCAAATTCATTGCCAGATGCACAAGGGCTAGTTTCTGGGGCTAGAGCCACCGATTCTGCAAGAATTGCTAAATTCACAACGGAATTATCTAGGCCAGCTGTTATATTAGGTATGTGGATTAGTCTTTGTAGTGTATCAGTTCAACATCAATTTTGGCTGAAGCACTTTCATCTCATAAGTAAACATTACGTTAATGTTCTTATATTAAGCATGGCTGATCAGTAGTTAGATTTATGTACAATGATAATCTGACAAGTGACAAGTGCTTCTGGAAACTATGTTTTTTTTTTCACTTCTGTTTATCAATTGAGTTCGCTTTTGTTGATCCTAAAAGACTATTTCAGATACAAGGAAAACTGGCGATTTTAGTGTATTAAGTTCAATTGTAATTTGTAACATCAATTTCTATCTCCGTTCAGAGTTGATAAATCATCAATATTTAATATCTTTTGATTCAAAGTTACCTAGAATTTAGTTGATATCTACTGTCTATTCTCCCTTCTGTAGACAAATTGCGTGAATTATCTTGGAGCGGTGTGCCCCCATATATGCGACCTAATGTATGGAGGCTTCTTTTGGTGAGTAGGCGAGAAGGCGTAAAGATCATATAGCTTCTTTTGAATATGCCGTTTCAATATTTGAATTTAATATAGCTGGCTACAGGGATATGCACCACCTAATAAAGATAGACGAGAAGGTGTTCTAACAAGGAAAAGACTGGAGTACGTGGAGTGTGTTTCTCAATACTATGATATTCCGGATAGTGAACGCTCAGATGAAGAAATTACTATGCTTCGCCAGGTAACCTTTTTGACTTGTTACTTGCTGACTCATTCCCTCTAATTTTCTTCAAATGAATCATCTTATACCTTTTTGACTTGTACATCTTGTTCTGCAGATTGCAGTTGATTGCCCAAGAACTGTACCTGACGTTACATTTTTTCAGAATCCTCAGATTCAAAAATCTCTTGAACGCATTTTGTATACATGGTAAGGTGTGAACTTGTCTGGCTAGACTTCATGTGTTATGTGGGAAAAGTTGGTTGAATGGATGGAATTTTTGCACCAAACATGCTCTTGTATTAATTACTTAAGTAGCTAAGTTACTTTGTCTTGACATATTACTGTATGGATCACAATGCAGACACCCCCCCCCCCCTCTCTTTTTCCCTCCAACACGTAGATCTGTGTATCAGTAAATTATTAAGGGATAGGAAAACAGGGTAAAGATTATTTGTTTCCTTTGATATAAATTCTCTATTTCACCCACATGTAGACCAGTTCTGTTAGCTCTAGCGTGACCTCTCCATCTTTTGCATACTTTCATATCTTTGGTCTCTACTATTATATCTCCTGTATTATCTTTTGCACTTTTTTCTCCACTTAGCTGTATTATTCTTTATAACCCTTGACGTATTCTTACTAATTCTAAGTTTATTTTCTTGATTTGGTGGTAACCTGGTTCTTTTAGTATAGTTCTCATGCAGAACTGTTTCATTGTTGCAAGCATGACTTAGCTAATGTTTTTGGCCTTTGACTATGTTATTCATACTGCATTAGGGTTGTGTTTAGTGGTTTTTCTTCATTATTCTTTGATATGGTGATTTCAGGGCTATTCGTCACCCAGCGAGTGGCTACGTCCAAGGAATAAATGACCTTGTTACACCCTTCTTGGTTGTGTTTTTATCAGAGCACCTAGACGGCAACATGGACACTTGGTCTGTGGACAATCTTTCAGCACAAGATATTTCTAACATAGAAGCAGACTGTTATTGGTGCCTGTCGAAGTTTCTTGATGGAATGCAGGATCATTACACCTTTGCGCAACCAGGAATTCAGCGCCTTGTTTTTAGATTGAAGGAACTAGTTCGTCGTATAGATGGTAATGCTCCACTGATCCCATATATTTCCAGTTCTGGTTTCAGTTCACTCTGAAAACACAAATGTAATGGCTGTTCCATCTCAATTAACTGTGGTGGGATAGCAGAAAATGATTTATAGTGCTCTTCTGTGGTAATAAACAGTGACTATTCTTTTTTTTTTTTGGATACATCAGTTTGAAAGTGCCTAGTCATTACTCCTTCCACACCGTTTTACCAAGCATACTCTCGTTTTCTAGTTTGGCCACTATACCAGGCGGGCTGAAGTATGGGGGGAGCACTTAATTTGACTACTCAAAACCTGTAACGTCTCGTACATTCAAACAGCCAGTGGCAAAGCATGACATGCATGGAATGCACCTCTGGTCCATTAAATGAAGGCTTACTATTGGGAAGAAATGCAACGATGGTTAGACTTAGTGCCTTGGGACACAGATGACCATGCAATACGATTTGCATGTGGTTCAATGTATTCCTTGGTATCTGTAAAGAACCTTTTCATGCCTGGTAAAACGGTGTGGTGGGAGTAATTGCTTACACATGGGATTTGCTCATAAAACTGGAGTTCATTGTTCCATATATTGGAAAAACACTTGTAACTCATATTTGGGTTGTATGCAGAACCTGTATCCAAGCACATTGAAGAACAAGGATTAGAGTTTCTTCAATTTGCCTTCCGTTGGTTCAACTGCCTTATGATACGAGAGGTTTGTATTGTAATACTTTGTATAATAGTTCTTATGCATATCAGAAAATTGCCAATCTGTCTCATATCATTGCAGTTACCTTTTCATCTTGTAACACGCCTCTGGGATACATATCTTGCTGAAGGAGATTACCTACCAGATTTTCTTGTGTACATATCGGCTAGTTTTTTGTTGACTGTAAGTTGCCTTTGAAAGATGTTAATGTTATTTTTCTTTGTTATTATTACACCAACAGCAATATGTCCCTCATGCTTGTGAGAGTTTCGAGTTGTGGTACTGATTGCTTGAAACCCTTTCCCCCCTGCAGTGGTCGGACAAGCTGCAGAAGCTGGATTTTCAAGAGATGGTGATGTTCCTTCAGCACCTTCCCACAAGGACCTGGGCACACCATGAGCTTGAGATGGTCCTCTCGAGGGCGTACATGTGGCACACGATGTTCAAAAGCTCTCCCAGCCACCTTGCCAGCTAAGACCCACCCAGTTCATCATGCCTGTAAGCAGCAGTCTGTTCTGTTTTTGTGAAGCGCGTGCATACTATCGGTTGGGCCGCACCGATTTGTATATTTTTTTTTCCTGCCGAGGAATCATGATGTATAATGAACACCAAAGGACAAATATTAGTGCTCAATTTGATACCCAGACTGACAGTTGTATTGTTTGTCCGCCCCTTGGTGGCGCAAGGCATGCACTCAAGAGTCAAGATCCCCTTCCCTATTGTAGCTGAGACACAGTGCCTTTTTCCTGTTTAAATTTATTCCTGTTATATGAGATGCTTGTTCCTTGTTTTGTGAAACACAGAGAAACACTGACCCTCAGCTGTGGCTTGTGATGGTCATTTGGCCCTTTGTTTTCATTTCATTTCACGCATTATGAGCATGTGATACTGATACTGATAAGTCATAAGTGGCGGTACCACTAGCTTCCGAGCTGAGTATTTTTCATTGAGCTAGTACTGGCTAAGCTAGTCAGCGCCGTTTATTTGTTTTTTTTTCCTGGAATAATCTAAACTAAAGGCATGTGATTCCTATGTTGTTCGGTAGGCTGAAATAGCCTGAACAAAGGCATGTAATGCGGTTGCTATGTTCTTGAGGCTTGTTATTAATTGGAAAGACGTTGGTGAGATGCTTGTTTGTTTGGGACACACCCATTTTGCTTAGTGCTGGTGCTGGTACCAGATTCGGGCTGAGGTTTACCCTGAATAGTCTCTCATCAGTATCTAGCTTATGGCTAGAATAGCCTGTGAACTTCCTGCTTTGCAAACGAGGATTAAAGCCTGTCGACCATCATCATGTACTACAGTAGTAATTTATATACTAGACTACATGCTACTTAAAGATTGACAGTGAAGCTGGCTTGTGAAGAGAAGGCTAAAAAGAGGATGGATGGGGGCAGCAGCTATAGCTGTGGTCAGCTGCTGGGCTGGTCAAAAGGAGTAGAGTGGGCACTGTCTAGTGGGGGACAGAAATCATGAGTACTCCTAGTGCGTACTACAGCAAATTGCATATACTAGTAGTATTAAATAAACAATCAATTATAAACAAATTGATAGTAGGAGTACTCTGTACTCCTGCTACAGTAGGAGAGTACGTACATGAAGGAAGGAAAATATGATTAGATTAGGAGGCAAGACATTGACATGATGGCATGTAAATATTGGTGATTGGCCGAGCTCCACTGATGCGGATCTTGGGCGCCATCATCGCGAATGAAGATATGCATTTGTCATGGCGTATTGGTTGGTTGGTGGGCCTGCTCCCTCGCAGCGAGACACTACCTTCCGTCTGCTACTGCTAGTGCACGCACGCACGGCCGGCGAGATGTCGTCGACCTGTCCACTGTCCGCTGCTGGCTGCTGCCACCTTCTCTTGCTCTCTCCCAACTTCTGGTACAGTTCGAAGAACAAAACTTCTACGTAGCGCACCTGACTTTGATAGTCAAACCATGTAGAGGAACGGGATTCTGGTACACAAGTCAAGTTTTCTAGGACGAAGAAGTTAATTAGCTGACGAAGCAATATATAGCATACAGTATGTTACTGGTAGGAGTACATTTCAAAAGAAGTTGAGAAGTCATGGTACACTTTTTTTCTTTTACAACAAAACAACGCCAGACGGTTCATCAGCATGCACTTTCTTTTTCTTTTTCCCAAACAAAAGTAAGTGGAAACCCTACATCATAATAAACCATTACATATTGGGAATTACTGTACTATTTACCGATCAATTTAAGCCACCATTGCGGCCTCCTATTGTGAAGACTATACTTCCCTGCACCACCAGCACGAATCCTCCCCCTCTGTTCGTGCGGCAGCCACGTGGGCGGTGAGAGGAGTGAAATCCTCTTCATCTAGTCGACTATTCATAGTAGTTAGGGTTTAGATAAATTATGCATCGTAGGCTATCTGAAAGTGTCACATTTGTCTTTCTCGATGGATTGTGTTACCTGTAGAGAATTCTTGTGTGAACACGTATCTAGGCAACCAAACCAATGTTCTTCATGTTGTTTTGTAGGGTTGATGTGATTGTTGAATCCTTTTGTTCTTCATTTGCATATGTGTCACTGATTCGTTGGATTTGATCCTCCAATATCCCAGAAATGTTTTCGGTTAAAAAAATATCCCAGAAATGATCTGGACTTCTAGTCTCATCATGTAACCCGCAATAGTAATTACATCCTTACGCATCTTGTCGTCTAAAAAACAACCCAGGTTGTTTTCCAAGGACATTTGTATTTATAGGCTTGAAGCCTTGCAACACGCAAATGCATAGGCTTCAAGCCAGTGGAAAATGGATATTGGTATCACCCTTGAATATAAATTATGTCCAAACCATTGCTTGTCTCCTTATAGGCCTATTTGGCTGATATTTACTTGGTTAGAATTATTCCTAGACGTCCTATTATAATGGCGAAAACTTGGGCACCCAACTATGTTTGTTTTTTAGTTATATAAAGATTAAGCGGCCCTATTTCATAATTTTCTGTCGAATTTTTAGTAGTTGTAATGTAAAGAAAAATAGTTGTACAATCCCTTTTGCCGAAAAGAAATAATTAAAGAAGGAACTACTCAGCTGCCGTAGGTCAGTGCCTGTGCGTGCACGCCTGCATGCACGTACGTGGTTGATTGGGGTGGACACGCCACACGTGCGAGCAGCGATGGTTGATGGTGATTAATTAAGGGAGAGTGAGTGAGATGAAACGAAACAAAAGAAAAGAAATGAAATTTGGGTGGGGCCACTAGAGACTAGGGGGACCGTAGGCGCTGTCGGGCCGGGCACGGGGTCAACAGTTGGTTGCCGCGCGACCCTGTCTGTCGGCTTGTCGGGTCGGCCCTACCGGGCCCACACCCCCACTGCCCTTGCTTTGCTCTCCTCCTTTCGTGCTGGGTGCGCTTTGCAATTCTCGGCGTCGCTTTCCCCGTCTCCCCTTGCACTACACGCACTCTAGCCCCTTTCGCTACACGCACGCACGAACGAGCGCCTGCCTGTTGCACTGCACTTGTCCTGGTCAAATCAAAAAAGAAAAAAAAAACGCTTTTCTACCTGCCTAAAACCCCTCTACTAGGTTGGTTCCAGGGACAAAGTGGCAGCTTAACCGGCCGGCTGGCCTTGGAATGCTTAACTACTGGTACTGGTAATTCCGGCCGGCTGTTGGCCAACAAATAAACCTGTTAAGTACAGGTGTGTCCTACTGTACTAGTATCATTGAGATCACTACCGTCTACCGATACATTCATACATTGGTGCATGGACAATAGTTTTTTTAAAATCTGTATAGACTGGCATGCATGGCTCTAACCAGATAAAATAAAATGCTCAGATATGTTAGGAAAAATAACTACTAAAATACTCAACCTCGAATTATCTTTCGGAAAATGGTTTTCAAAATTTATGATGTCAATTTCGAAAATAAAAACATTTATGATGTCAAATGAAAGTATGTTCTAAGGTAAATCTAATGGTATTTCTTTGATACATATAAATAATATCGATTGCTTCATGCAAACGTATCAAATTTGAGATGGTTTAGCCTGCAAATTGTAGAATGCCTTTCTTCTGGGATTGATGTTCAGTTATTACAGAGTCAGCCTAGTGCGTGGTAGTGTGAGGGAGGGGGCTCGCCGCTCACGTGATGGGGGGCTCTGGCCTTTTGTGATTTTGTCCACCCCCTCCCTCTACTCCTCCCGTTTGTGCGGGCACCCGCCTTGTCTTTTGCATTTTGTACACCCTATCAAAAGCTACCCCGGGGCCCACCACCCAACGGGCAATGCCCAAAGCAGACGACCACTGCAAAATGCTTTGCCTACCCTCTCCTTCTCCTCCTCCTTCTCCCATGTTTCAAGTATCAAGGTTAGAATGAAATACTTTTTCATGTGCTACTACTCTAACTATAAATCATCTTCTCTTTGAAAAAAAATGTTTGTTGGTTAATATGTGGTGCCACTCAATCTCATATGGCAAGTCATATATATGATATAAGTGCCACACAGTGTAGGAATGAATTCATAACCTACTATATTCTAATATAATAGGTCATTTCTTGAAGTCTTTTCAGCTATGTCTACCTAGCAGTTTTTTTTTGGACAACAATACCTAGCAGTTTGTGTTATGCAATAAACTTCACCACCAATGTAAATGACGAGAACTCACTACTTAGATGATTCTTGAATGTGACGCTTCCTTTTCAATCTCAAACACCCTTTTGCCTTGACCACACTGGTGCTCTCCACATATGTTGTTGAGTTTTGCACAAGACCAACTACCATGTCGCTATCTATTTCATAGTGTTGTGTTATTAATTTTATTAATTCATTATTCTCCTTCGGATAAGATGCTTACATAAGGAAAAGAACGAGATTCTATGATTTTGACTTTCGAGCTTAGCTGCCAACTAGATGATGGAGCCATATCTATATGGCAATTTATCTCTAAGGCCATAATATCACAACTACTTAGTTGTTAAAGATTAGTTTGGGGTAGATCCAAGAAGGTCTAGTAATTGTGTTGGGCACCCATCTAACAACTAATGGTCTATTTGGCACGGCTTGTTAAGGTTTCGAGTCCCCCTACACTAGCACTATATATAGTAGCATTATTGTTTAATAGGAGCCATTTTTCCCCCTCATAGTAAAATGAACATAGAAGCAATATAAGCCATGACCTATGGTTCTTCTGGTGTTGTTGCTCGGAACCGAGGCCTCAAGGAGAGTGACTAGATGAGACCTAATAATGTGAAAAGACACTTTTGTCCTTCTACTTACTAATAGCCTATAAAATGCTATTAAGCATACTATGGACAAAACCATCAACATATTCATCTTTTAGTTCTTAATCTAAACAATAGGCAACCAGCTAATTTTAGCTAGCTACTCCTAGCTAATATCTGCTCCACGGTGAGTCCAAACACTTACTTATGGTGGACAAATGGCCTGTGCCCGTAGCAAGTACTGGCTAATCCCGGCATTGTTGGGCCCACAAGTCAGGATCGCAGGAGGCGAAAGCTTCCTACACACTGGCCTGCACGCAAACCCAGAACCCCCTCTCTCAGCTCAGCTCAGCTCAGATAATAGCAACTCAACAGCTCCTTTCCTCTCTCTCGAGGTGTCTCTCCCAAAACACACGCCCACGCACAGCACAGTCGCAGCAGAGCTAGGACCAGGAACCACCACCACAGCAGCAGCGGCGCGATGAGAGGAGGAGGAGGAGCGGGGCCCACGGCGGCGTTCATCTCCGGCGACCCACCTCCAGCCGCCGCGGAGGAGGTGGAGGAGAACTCCGGCGCCGAGGAGGAGGACGAGGAGGCGGTGGTGGGGCAGGAGCAGGACGACGACGAGCTGGAGCTGGGACTCTGCCTCGGCTCCAAGAAGCAGCAGCAGCAGCAGCAGCAGCAACAGCAGCCGTCGCCGGCGACGTGCCGGATCCTCACGGCCCGGGACCTGCAGCCGGGGTCCCTGTCGCCGGATTCCTCCGTGTCATCCTCCTCCCCCGCGGCTGGTGCAGGTGCCGCGGCGCCCAGCAAGCGGGCCAAGGCGGATGCGGCGCCCAACGCCACCACCTCGCCGGGGACGGTCGCTTCTGGCCAGCCACAGAGGTGAGCAGCAAGAACAACTGCCTTTGCACTGCAACGGTTCTCTGCCTCCTTGCCTATGCAGAACAACAGCTCCAAGCGAGCGTCTTTTATTATCAGGGAAAAAAGTTCAGAACTCTATCAGTATAAAACTATAAATGCCTCCTCGTCTGCTTGTTGTTAGAATCGTAGGATGATGCACTGCCGTGCATTTGCAACTAATTTGTCCCGAAAAAGAAACCTTCTTTCTTGTTTATGCACACAGACATCTCCTAACATTAATGTTTTTCCCTGCCGAAGCTACCTAATTTGCACGGCTTCTGTTATTAATTCTTCTTCTTCTTTTTTTCACCATGAACATCCTGCAAACTCAGACAGAATGAAAAAGATACCTTTAGTTTGTTGCATACTTGCATTGCCCTTCAGATCTTCAACCACCAAAATTTTCTTGACAAGAAAAGCATCCTAATATCTTATCTTCTTGGTTCAGAAAGAATGCCATTTCCTTGCTTGCCGAGCTATGTACCCAAATAACTAATCTTAACTGCATTTTCCATCTCTGTACAGCTTTGGAGTGGTGGGATGGCCACCCATAAGAACTTTCAGGATGAACAGCCTATTTAACCAGGCCAAAGAAAATGCCTCAGAGGCTGGCACCAAGAACAAGAAGCCGGCTGTTGAATCTGACTTGCAGGAAGACAAGGAGGAGAGCAAGAAAGGACGGGTCGTCGGTTGGGTGAAGGTGAACATGGAAGGAGATATCATTGGAAGGAAGGTGGATCTCAACGCCCATCGGTCTTACAAGACCCTTGCCTCAGCACTCGAGCTCATGTTCATGAAGCCGTCCATTGGTCTTTGCACTTCTAGTAAGTCACAGTCTGATCTTTCACTTACACTATATGTCTACATATAGTAGAACCTAGTGCATATTCTGATCATGTCAACCTATATGGTATGGAGCTTTTCTATATCTTTTCCTTCTTTTCCCAATAACCATCATCAAAGTGTACAATTGCTGCAAATGGTAATGCTGAAATGAATCGGAAACACAGAGTACTATCCACTTGATGGGTCAATCCGATGCTCTACTGCATCGGGGTCTATGGTGCCATAGTTATGACACCGAGGATATATACTTAAGACAAGAGACTGTTCTAGATATAGTTTCATAAGTCTGTGAGGATGTCTTTTCTGCTCTCATTTCTGTACCTGATTTGTATTGATCCTGAAAATTATCAGGTAGTTCAAAGTCTCTAAAGCTATTGGACAACTCATCAGAGTATCAGCTCACCTATGAGGACAGGGATGGCGACTGGATGCTTGTTGGAGATGTTCCCTGGGAGTAAGTCCCCTAAACTATGTTAGCAATCAGAAATTGAACAGGAGATCTTATTGTATATCGCTCTTTCATATGGCTTATTGTTTTACTCTGCAGGATGTTTGTAGGTTCAGTGAAGAGGCTCAAGATCATGAAGACCTCAGATGCCAATGGTCTCGGTTAGTTTCTTTCTCATTCTTCTTGAGCCTAGACGTACTTGAATCCAGAAGTTTAATACATGCTGGTTATCCACTGAGTAGCTTTATTTATATCACTGTTATTACTGGCCAGCATTATAAATTTTGGTTCTACCATGTTTGACGCCTTTCCAAAAATAAAAACTCTGCTGCAGGTCCGATTCCACTGAGTAGCTGGATTTATATCACTGTTAGCATTATAAATTTGGTTATACCATGTTTGATGCCAACTTTTCCAAAAATAAAAACTCTGCTGCAGGTCCTCGATTCCAAGGGGCTCACAGACCTACAGCAGCTTGCATAAGAGGCAGGACTTGACAACCACCGATGGGAGGTTGGCGCTAGAGAGCTATACC
>DXKC01001200.1:0-11274 GCA_031170775.1 Cymbopogon citratus
TCTTGATAGCCGTCGCCGATAGCCCGATAAGACTCGGCACATCTCGCGCTTCCTCTCCCACTTCACTCGCCATGGCGGAAGCGCTCGTGGGCCTCCGCGTCGCTGCCCCCGCCGTCCCGCAGCCTAGGCTCCACCGCAGCCGGCTTGTCCCCGCTGCGCGCCTCGCCGCGTCCCGGCGCGGCCGGCTGTGCACCGCCCGCGCCGCCGTCGCAGGCCCACCGGAGGTGGACGAGGACGATTCCATGAGCATCGATAACTTGCATCGCTTCTTCGACCTCAACGTCGGGAAGTGGGATGGCTCGTTCTACGTACGCTCCGCCCTCTTTGCCTGTTCGCCTCTAATCTTCGAGCCTTTCTGCAGTTATCGGATTCGTGATTTGTCTGAGTGTTGTGTGTGCTTCTGCTCGTGTTCTGTGTAGCAATTCGACGCGCACGGGAGGGTTCTTCAGGAGATTAGCACGCGGCTGTCCGTGAGCACGTACGGGGAGGACAACCTCATCAGCCTCCTGCAATCGTAAGATTTCTTCCCACAGATAACAATCATCATTATCCGTGTTATTCGGAAGGTTCTTCAGGCCCTTTGCTCTGTTACTCCCTGTTATGTTCTGTATTACTGTCTTTTTGAATAAATTTGCTGTAGGGGGTGCAAACTGCAAACCCCTCCAGTTTCCATCAGAATTTTTCAATCAGCTTGTATGTGTATATTCTAGTTTATGTCAGGTTTGTGACAATAAATCATTCGCAATGCTTTTGCTTGATGCATCTGCCTGAATCGATACATTTACATATTGAGATTTTAGGTTGTACATTAAGCAAGCATCCTCTGCAATATCAATTGTGGACGAAGAGGATTCTGAACCTGAATGGATGGAGTACAAAATCAAAGAGACGAACATGTTCACTGTGGATAAATATCAGCAGGTGCACTGAAATTTGTACTTTTCCCATGATGCCATCCTTCTTACAATTGTAAATTCTGTACATCTGGGCTTAATTAATGAGTGACATTGTTTAATGTACAGATAGGGTTCTTTCCTGAAAAAAAAGCATTTGCCCTGAGGTACCAGACTGCTGGAATGTTGGAGACTATCCTTAGGGTTGGTGTGCTTGGAGAAGATGATACTGGTGAAGAATCTCCCAAGTAAGTAATAGCTACAAATTTAGTTGCTTATTGTCCTGTGAAGCTCTTATATGAGGTGTAACATTGCTATCTTGTCTTCACCAGAAATTTGAAGATACCTTCTCATAAGCCATCAATTGTATGTGAAAATTGTCTTTACTCCCTTGAAGGCAATGGTCGAATGAGGGCTTTCCACATAATGGATCCAAAGGGAGTGCTCGACACACTCCTTGTTTTTCATGAGACAAGGCAGGGATGTAAAGTGCCACAGTCACTTACAAACTATTCAGTTGGTACCAAGGTGAGTTCAGTCGTCATTACTGAAACCTTCGTTTATAATTATCTTATGACATTGATCTTGCTGAATTAGCCCCAACTTTTTATTCTTTTGTCACTACAGGGTGCTAGCAGTGATAGGATAAATGCACTACTTGGAAGATGGGAGGGGCATTCTGTGACTAAGCGGAGTGGAGTGTATGGAGCAACACTTGCTGAGGCCGATACAGCCATTGTTCTCAAAATGGACAGTAATGGCCAATTAATTCAGGTATGTTTCAGAGCTTCTTCTTGCAATTTGAAACATAATCCATTGTTTGAATCATAAGATTCTGACTAATATTTTGGCAGAATGGACCTAATCAACTGTTCCTCCATCCATGCTTGCATCGGCATGCTCGTACTTTTGCTTTTATCTTATTCCAACTGAGTTTACACATAGAAAGAAAAAGAAAAACTTCTGCTATGTGCCCTTTGTTTCTGCATCATAAATATAGGGAAAATGGCCATTTACAGTAATGGTATATTTTCTTCAAAAGGATGCAAATAAGAATTCTGGTATTTCTGTTCATAGGATACTTTATCAACTAAAATCGGAACTGGTACAACAACAACGGTCAACTGGACAGGATCAGCAAATGAAAACTTGCTTCAGTTCGATGGAGGATATGAAATAACATTGCTACCTGGTGGGATGTACATGGGATATCCAACAGACATTAGCAAATCTGTTTCCCAATTAGATTCTTTTCATTTAGAGTTTTGTTGGATGGAATCGCCTGGAAAGAGGCAGCGGCTTGTCCGAACTTACGATTCAGCTGGTTTGGCTGTTTCATCGACCTATTTTTTTGAAACCAAAGTATGAGTCACAGCTTCTACAAAATGTATTGCAACAATTTTGTAAGTCGTCCAGTAATCTCACTGTGTTCGTCAGTGCATGATACTTGATTATATATTGTCAGATCTTTCTATATCCAATAGCCAGAAATTTATGAACCAAAGGGCATATTCTTGTTTTCCTCAGATTCTACTGTTGAGTTGCATTCATCCCTATGATAACAGAGGGACAATGAAAAAAAATAGCACACTAACTTGTCACAAGCATATCATCGAGCACCTTGTGTGAATAAATGAAAAACATCACCTAAATTTGAATCCATCAAACCACAAGCTGTCCAAACTTAAAATAGGCACGAAAGTCCGTTTCAGAGCACCCGTTTGTTGATATAATCCTCGAAGGCGTAGTACTTGGACATGTGCTTCAACATCCGAAGTTTCCCTGGAGAAGCCGCCACCAGCTCAATGCCAGTCAAGACCGCAAAGTCCCATAGGATCACATCACGGCAGTCAAGTGCCTCATCATTGTCGCTGTCCTCCTCATCGGAGAAACCCATTACGGGTATGGTACTATGGAACATCTTGACAACACAAAACCTGCCAGAGCCCAGGTTGATAAGGTCATTTTGGAATGGAGACCAACTCTTAGGCATGTCAAGATCTACCCAGGTTTGATGAACTGTAGGTGGTCGCTCAAAGTCCACAGCAGAAAGGTCCGAAGCACAGAGGTGAAAGGGGCGAGTGGCAGATAGGCCAATCCAGAGCTTGAGTTCTGGGACATACTCAGCTTTACCAGAGAATGGTAAGCACCAGTTGCCCGCGAGCCTCCATTTGCAGGTCTCTGTGTCGAAGGCATAAGTGCCGATGCCAGGTGTTGTGGATGATACATAGATAGTGCCACCAACCACCGTGTAGGACTCTATCTCATCAGGTAACTCATAGATAGGAGGTGGCGGAAGATAACACCACCCACGGATCAAATCATCCGCAGAGATAACATCCTGTCCTCCTTCATAACTTAGCTCCTCGAAGCAGGAATCCCTAAAATTGTGGGGGAGCATGCGGCCTATGACATAGAAGCTGTGACTTTGTTCTACCGGAGAACCATCAGCAGCAGCAGCCCTGGTTTGTGTCCAGGCTCTCCACCACCAGATTCAGAAATCGCCTCATCATCCTCCCTCTATAAACCAAAAAAAAAAGGTAGAATGAGCTTCCTCTACAACACGATCAAGGGCGGACGCTGTACAGGACATGAGTGTAATTAGATCCTCTAGAAACCAGCAACCGAGAATTTTAGCAAAAAAATCGGATTTTGTGTGGTGCACAAAAATACACTGTAGTTAGATCAGATCCGGATATACAAATAGCTTAAATTAGGGTTTGAGTCTTCGGTTTCGCATAGCAGGACCGGATTAGAAGGGGTGGGTGTACCTGCTGGCGCTTGTCGACGGCTAATTGCCCGAAGAAGACACGTAGGATAGGAGGGTCAGGTGGAGCTGGGCAACTGGTGTATGGCGGCGGCGGCCGCATAGCACACAGGGGGTGGGTGAACGGGAGAAGAAAAGGATCGGAATTTTTTATTTTTATTTAACTATTATTTTTCAGATCTTATTTTAAAATAATTCCATCCATTTTTCTATTTTTATATTTCTATGTAATCCTTTGTCCACGCCATTGCGTCCGCACGAAATCAATAAAATCACGCTGTCATGATCCGCACGACAACGATTTTCATCTGTAAAATTTTGTCATGCCACTCTCACTAGTGCAGAGTAGCACCACGACATCCGGACTGGTGTGGCAAGGCTTGATCTTAGAGAAAATCGTTTTAAATAGACAACGTTGGATAAAAATGTTTTTCATATAAAAATTATAGAAGTTAACGAGGTCTATAATTTTCTGGTTAATAGTTTTCATTTGAGGAAGATGCTCAAAAAAAGTATTATACCCATGTAACATTGTTCAATTGTTTATTGACTATATGTCAAGACTTATTATTACTTTCAAATTGCATGTTAAACTGTCAAAATTTCTGTCTCTCGCGGTCCTAGTACTTTCAGTCTTTCGTAATGCATTTTTAGCTCTCTAAACTTATTCTTAGATTTAAATACTTTCAAATACACGCTCTAACTCCTTAAATTATATATATTATTGTATCATCAGACCATCCTCTTCTGTCACACTACATTGAATGATGTTCCACAATCGTGTAACCACACCACAGCCCCGCCTTGTGGTAGTCGCATTCAATGCCTCAACAATACCATTGCACACCTTCTCTCTCATCTCGCAGGAGCTTATGCTCACTCTCATTGTCCCCTGGCACTCGATTCTCCACTATCTTAGCCTTTCCTCACGGGAAAGTAAAATTTTGCCCTTGAGGGTACATGCACTCAAGGTGTGGATGGCTTCGTATTGAAAAGTGTGAATGCACACATCTCAATGCGAATATGTTTTGAGATATGTGCATACACATTTCTCAGTGCGAATCCAACGATTCACAGTGTAAGAGCACGTGCCCTCAAGGGCATAGCCTCACCTCACCTCCTTCGGCAATGACATGGTCATCTTTGTAGGCTAGATGGATCATATAATAGTATAATAATGCAATTTTGGGATTTGAGTGTGCAATTTAAAAGTACCATGACCTTAATGAGAACTTTCGACAAGTTTAGGGAGCTGAAATGTGCAGTTTTAATGTATTAGGAACTGGAGAACTCGAGACAAGTTTAGGGAGGGGAATGTGCAATTTAAAAGTACCAAAACCTAAATGTTAATTCAGAACAAGTTCAAGGAGTGCTAGTAAAATTTACTCTTATCTTAGGATATAATAATGTTGAAAATAAATGCTAGAGTGATTCATAGCTACTCCATCCATCTCTAAATAAGTGTCGCTTCGCTTCTCGAGACACAATTGCCGGTAATTTTTATAAATAATAAATATCATCGATTAGTATCATAATTAATATCATTGGAAAGATTTTTGAATCTAGTTTTTTAATAAATTTATTCGGAGATACCAATGTTGCATGTATTTTCTATAAATTAAGTTAAACTTGTGGCACGCATCCCACGGCGACACTCTTTTAGGGCCGGAGGGAGTAGGTTGAAGTTGAAGGTTGTGATGGCGATGTTGCAAGACAAAGAAGCGGGAAAATCTTAATTATATTCGCGGCTGCCCAGAGACTGGATGAGGACTGGCTCTAGCTAGTAAATTTTAGGGTTTGGTTCAGATTTTCAGGTAATCTTTAGGTTTCAGTAAACACATTTTGATGACAAAGCTCCCAAAATCTAAATGACTCCTAAAAGTCTTCGCTCAATGGGGAGCCTGGTCAACGTTGTTTGAGACCGTGTGTGCCACGATGCCACTCGTAATGGTCCACCACAATTAGCGCTACAACTCGCAAATCGCAGATAAGCCTCGCTCGTAAACAATGCAGCTTAGTTGTAGACAGCATGCGGTTTCTGTGACAGCTAAAACTGAAAGCTATCCTGGCAGCCTGGCTATCCATTTGGCAAATTTGAGATAATCTCAATTCTCAACCGTCGCATACTACAATTCAGAGATTGCCTGATTGATTTGCGCATCATTCTCAAACGCGTCTCATTGATAGAGGCAATCTAACGAAGACGGATCCAGTACGTTTAGAATTCAGAGACAGTTCTTAGTTCAGACAGGCGGTCGCTTCGGCAGCCACACTTGACAGCAAAACTAAAGCCTGCAACGGTGCAACCCGGCCAGCACAGCCCTCAATCTCTCTCGGGCTCTCGGCCTGCCTCTCTCTTTTTGTCGCTGGTCGGCCGACGTCCCTGTCATTGCTGCCACCGCCAAGTCTTCCTTGGCTTGTACAGAGAAGCAAGAAAGGTCACGGCAATGGACGACCGGTGGCGCGGTCACGGCGACGCCATGGGCCAGAGGACGTTCCCGTTTGCTGCTCAGGGACAGGAAAGGGTGTTCGACGGTGGCGGCGGCCCTGGGCTAGCGTTTGGCGGTGAGTTTGATCAGGGATCGTCCCTCATGGCTCTTCTCGGAGCTGGTGGTGCAGTGATCAGCTCCCAGCCACCGCCGCCGACATGGGGCGTGGAGGAGGTGACCGTGGCGCCTGCTATTAACCTGGTGCCTCAATCATTCTCCATGGTAAACTCTGCGTGTTTAATTTATGTTCTTTCTTCTCAGTTTGATGTGTGTTTATTGCAAGCTAGTCGAGTTCCTCTTTGGATCTGAGTTCATTTTATCGTCGTATATATGTTCATTGACAATCACACGGTATTTCTCTACTGCTATCTTGGGTCACATAACACTATATGATCAGAACCATGTCTTCTGTTGGATGTAGTTGTCTAGTTGATTCGATCATATACTCTTTAATCTATGCTTACATGCTTCACTGTTACAAATTAAATCTAAAAAGTACAATCCTCTGGCGTTCTATTCTACTGACTGGCTAGGGATTGATTTTTCCCATCATTCGTTGGAGTTTTCTAAAGAATTAAAGCTGGCCAGCAATACAGCAGGCTGCACAGTTGTACAAGTAGGCAATGAACTATCAGCTTTGCACGTTATACTGTTCTAGCATAATGGATTATTAATCTCTAAATACAATTTAAAGTCTCCGATCTCAGGTTCTACACCCCTAAATGCCAACTGGCACTCGCGAGAATTTTATCATCATATCCTTCTTGGTGACTGATCACAATCACACAACGTAAACATGCAATTATCACATGCATATCTTGCAGTGCAATTAGCAGTAACAATGATACCTCGATCGGTGTTTCCTCTCCATGCAGGCGAACTACGCGCCACCGCCGCCGTCCTACCACTACCAGCAACCCACCTCGTTCGCGCCATCGCCGCTGGGCGGCAGAATGGATCCCTACCCGCCGAACCTTTTCGCGGACCAGCCGCCGCAATGGCCCCCTCCCCGGACGACGACTGCTCCTTCCTCCCTGCCGCACTCCAACTTCACCGTCCTCTTCCCCAGGAGGAATAATCCATACGACTATGACATGCATCTCTTCGGCGGCGGCGGCTTGCACGCGCACGCACTGCCGCCGCCGGCGCCGGTGATCGAGCAGCCGGCGAAGGACGGCTACAGCTGGCGCAAGTACGGGCAGAAGCAGCTCAAGGACGCCGAGTCGCCGCGGAGCTACTACAAGTGCACCCGCGACGGGTGCCCCGTCAGGAAGGTCGTGGAGCGCTCCTTCGACGGCTTCATCAAGGAGATCACCTACAAGGGCCGCCACAACCACCCGCGCCCGCCCCTGGAGCGCGGCCTCGCCGGCAGTGGCGAGAACGATGCCCTCGCCGCCGCCGAGGAGGACGTCGACGGCCACAGCGACGAAGACGACGACGACGACGCGTTGGTGCATGAGGATGACGTCGACGGGGCTCCTGCTGGCATGTGAGTTATGCTCTGCTTAGTCCTAGAACATTATAACTGTCGACTGTGGAGCCACGTGGACAATGTGAACCGTGACAGGGTGCCGGTTGTTTGATCAGGGGCGCGGACGGCGGCGTGGCCGGGCAGAAGGTGGTGAAGAAGCCCAAGATCATCTTGCAAACGCCGAGCGAGGTGGATCTCCTTGACGATGGCTACCGGTGGCGCAAGTACGGGCAGAAGGTGGTCAAGGGCAATCCCCGGCCGAGGTGAAAATTTCACTTGGACTATCTGATCCTGAACATTTTGTGACGTGCACCAAAAACTATTGTGAGTTGTGATGGTGCTGAGTGCATGCTCAGTTGCTCACTGATGTTTGATGTGCAGGAGCTACTACAAGTGCACCGCGGACAACTGCAACGTGCGCAAGCAGATCGAGAGGGCAACCACCGACCCCAGGTGTGTCCTGACGACCTACACCGGCCGCCACAACCACGACCCGCCGGGCCGGAGCGACGAAGCCGGTGCCACCGTCGGCGCGGGGGGCTCTTCTGCTGATGCGGCGCCTTCATCCGCGAACACGGCTAGTGGAAGTGGGGCGTTTCAGGAGAACTGGGGTGCTCGGCAGCTGAAGGAGGAGTGCTAGCCGAGAAATGAATTATTGGCCATTGGCTTCTGTGGAGTGTGGCTTTCCTTGTGAATAATAGAGGATGGACCCTTGATTCTTTTGGGCAGGAGTTTTTGCCGGATAATTGTTGTTTGATTAGATTTCAACTGTTGTAGAGGTGACATGTTGATTTCGGCAAAACATGTGCTTGTGCTTCATTGTGTGTACATTTGTTTTCTCTTTATCTCTTTCTTTTCTTTTCACGTTTTTTGCTTTTCTCATGGAAAAAATTCTAGCTGAAGAATGGAAGGAACAAGGAAAGAACTCGTGTGGTGAGGTAACTGAACCATTAGTAATCGTGAACTGAAAACACAGGCACATGTATTTCGTTAGTTTCAGAAATGAAATTAAAACACTTCAGAATTGTTCAGAATGCAGATTGCTGCAATATCTTTTTTTTCCCTCCTCTTTTGGGGCATTGGTCAACAAGTATTTACAAAAATCTGTGTGCAGTGTTTCTTAGCTCACAAACTTGAGTTAGTTCCTACAACTATCTGCCGCTCTATACGAACCACACTCTCTTTTGCTTTTCCTGAAAGTTAGTGCCCTACATCAACATCACAAATTTACTCATCAGCTGCAGTTATCAGCGTCGGTATCTGCCCGTTGTCGGCGAAGTCGATCTTGTTCAGCCTCATGCAGCACAAGACATGCTCTGGCAACTCCTCAGCCTTTTGTGCCTGCAACCAGTATCAGACCATGATTAAGTTACAGACATTCAGTCAAGGGGTCACTTTTCTTTTCTTTTCTTTTTTGAAACAAATCAAGAGGTCACTTTTTGAAACAAAGATCATAATGTACCTGAATAGTTAGACCAAGATCAAGAACGCCATGCTTGAGCCGCTCCCGGAAGGTCTCGAGCCCTTTACGCGATATGAAGCTGAACCGATGGACATCGAGATCGATCTCGAAGTAATTTGGACCCTGCATTGCCAATGAAAACACACATTTTTTTATGTTTCAGTCAGAACTGAAAACACATTTTATTATTTCAGCACCTGTTTGTTTATAAATTAGTGAGGAAATGCACTCAGTTACCTTGTAGAATTTGTGTTGTGGGCGAGATAGAACAGGCTTTTGATTGTAGTTCTGCACAAGCTCCTCTCTGCCGTGCTCAGTTGCAGGTCTTCAAGGTTCGCCAAACCAGCCAGGATTTTCAGCCTCTCTGTGTATGGCACAATGCTGTCTACTGGGAATCCCTTCACCTTTTCTGTTTCCTCATTCATAAGCCTCTGCATACAGTCAGAATCTTTTCCTAAGAGGAGGTGCTTCATCTATCTATATACAAAGAAATCTACCTTGATGCTGTCTTGCAATTGAGGAGAAATCTCCTTGTCAAAACTGTCAGATAACTTGAAATACAGAACTAGGCTTATCCCATCACCGTCATTATCACCAAACACAGTAGCAGGGTAGGTGGGCAACTGCAGAAACAAGTAAACTTATCAGGCTCAGGTTCTGAAACCAGAACTAACCAATTAACAGTCAGTATTTAAAAAGCAGTGATTAAGAACCCTTTATGACCTACTGAATTACCTGAATGTTGACAATGAGGGTAGGAAAGGTCTCATGTGTCTTCAGAGACAGAAGCAAGAGGTGCAGCGCAATGTGATGAATCTCCTGTATGCGAACATGTCTGCTCCAATAGGGGTGTAAGGGGAGCAGTCTGGAGCTGGGTACTTCCTCTCGTCCCAGCATGAATTTCACAGATTCAGTCGGGTATAATCATGTATGACACTGTCAGAATTGTGTTTACAACACTGCCACTTATTCTTATTTAAGCTCTCCCCTCTGACTCTGAACGTCGATGGCTCAAGACTGACCAGCATCCTTCTGACGGTTTCTCCCTGGTCAAACACACCAACGTGAAACCGGCTGATGGGCAGTGCAAGTAATTTGCAGAACGACATGGGAGTGCAGAAATTGTCTGCGAGGTAACAGTTCATCTAATGAACGGCTGCATGAAGTTGGCATTGCAATGGCGTAGCAGAGACGTTAATGCTAAGCAACTCACTCATTTCGGTCATCTCGTAGCTGCAACGGCCTGAAATTATGCAGACAAAAGATTAATTACCACTATAATTCAGACTTGAATAAGCATGACAAGAAGTGATGGGCATTTGTGTTTTCCTCTTTCTTCTCCCAGGACAATAGCTACTAACTGTTGTTTCCTATATCTTATGTTTTTCTATTTTATTTTATAGTATTATGTAAATTCAAGCACATGTTAAGGGCAATACAGTAGGAGTTAACTGAAATCAGCATCATCATGTACATAGGAGTAGGTAGAAAAGCCGGCAGATTCAATAGTGATTTGTGAGAGAAAATATGCCAAAACCTGCCGGCAGATAAACCTGCCGAACAGATGATGCTGATTTCAGTTAAAAATGAGGCTATTCCTAAATAAAAGATCATATACAGCCTCGAATCAAATAATACATTTCTAAAAAGCCCTCTTTCATTGATAGTACCCTGAACACGTTAAAACATAGCTAATGTACAGTAGTCATGGTTCAGTCTCTTTTCACGAAGTTCCTTTTCCTGGAGCCCAGGAAAGTAGACCTATAAGCGACCTTAAAAATAACAGTCACACCTCACGATTACTGTCATGGGGAAAGGAATTATTTTTCGCAAAACATAAAAATAGAATCAAAGCTACAACAATCACCAGTTGACATAGGTGTAATTACATTAGTTGAGGTGAATTCAGACCCATGTTTAGAGCAATTTTTATACAGCTAGTGCATCAAATTGTCCACACAAGGGATATTTCCTGAATAAAAGATCAGGTGACCAGCAGTCCCAGATCAAGTACTCCATTTACATCTGATGATCCGAAACACGCATACATACAGACTGAAGCATATGATAGGCAAAAACAGATAAACTGTATCAGCAAGATGGAAAAAAACAACTCGAAGTGAACTTTCATCACTGAGCAGAGTACATAGGGAAAAGCCATTCTAGTTTACCAGCAGTTAGTTGCAAACCGG
>DXKC01001203.1:0-15848 GCA_031170775.1 Cymbopogon citratus
GAGAATCATTGCTCACAACAACACCTTGATCATCTTGTAGGGTGTAAATCTGTTGTTTGCGGTGTTTCCCACTAGCCACTAGGTGAAAGAACCTAGTATTAGCATCCCCTTGCAATAGGGTTTTGACCTTGGCTCTCTCATACCATTTTAGCTCTTCTTCTCTGAGAAGACACACCAGCCTCTCCTTTAGAAAATGTTTAAGATTGATCTCTTGATCAGATAGGGAGGTATTCTCCGCTTTCTTATCAAGTAATTCGAGTTTGGCTAGTAGGGTTTTCTTCTCTTTCTTGTAAGACCCTGCAGTATGTCTAGCCCAAACTCTTAGTAGCTGCCTTAGCCTCCGAATCTTTCCCTGCCACCGTTCAAGTGGGGTAGATCCGGAACAAGGATTTTGCCAATTACTGGCAACCATGTCATAAAACCCATCCCTGGTTAACCAACCTCTTTCAAATTTAAAAGGTCGGGTTTCCGACGGATGAGTTGATGATCCTGTATTAAGCACCAGGGGAGTATGGTCAGAAATATTCCTATCTCGAGGTTGGACAGAAGCCAATGGGAATTGAATTTCCCATTCCGTGCTAACAAGAATTCTGTCTAACTTTTCAAAGAGTGGATCCTCCCCCGGTCCCGCCCAAGTGTATTGGCGGCCGGACATCACAATCTCCTTGAGGTCCAGGGATTCTATGACCGCATTAAATAAATTGGGCCATTTATAATTAAAATCCCTAGAACTTTTATCCTCTGGAGCTCGCATAATGTTGAAATCCCCTCCTATAATATAAGGCATGGATTCTTTGGAGCAAGTATTGGCCAGCTCTGAGAGGAATGCGCTCTTATTTTCATGTTGAGCTGGTCCATACACTGCAAATAGTCCAAATTTGAAGCTATTTTTTTTGTATCTCAGGGTAAATTTGATATAAAAATCCCCTTCATCAATAGCTCCAATGTCGAACACGTTCAGGTCTACACCAAGGAGGATACCTCCTGATCTACCATGAGGGGCCATAGTGTGCCAGAGGAAATCCCGTCCTCCACAAAAATTCCTTAGGACATGATCAGGGAAAGAGTCTCTCCTGGTTTCGGAGATAGCAATAAAATCCAATTGCTCTTCTTTAACTAATTCCGCCAAAAACCTATGCTTAGCCAAGTCTGCGAGACCTCTGCTATTCCAGAAGACACCTTTCATTTTAATTTGATCTTTGAAGGTGTTTTAGGTTTTTTAGGAAGCCTGCCCTTGCCTGTATTTTTGGCATTTTGGTATTTTTTCTTACGGCGGAGAGGAGATAAATCCATGATGTGATCATTCTCACCCTCATGCAAATCCTCATTTAAATTACCACCAGCGTGGCCGAGGACTGCGTCTAGTTGTTCCTCCCTCTCTAAATCACTCTCAAAAGAGTTTTGGGAAGAAATAACAACTCTCTTTTGTTGCTTGGCAGCGAGCACGAGTCTATCAACCTCTAGGTGTTTAATCACTGCTACGTCCGAAGACCCTAGGTCGATGCCTACCCTACCAAGGTTTGAAATAACTTGCGAATCAGAAAAACTAGTAAAGGACGCACCTGATTCAAGGTTCTTTTTTGCGCCCATCCTGTCGCATTTGCGTAGGGTGTGCTCATCCGCCATAGCTGCTGCCCGGGTGCTACGGCGTATTCCAGAGACCATCTTCTGAACAGTCCCATGAGCGACCGGAACCGCCGGCAGCTCTGTCGCTTCCACTGCATCTTCCTGGGGGGTAGGGGATGCTACGGAGGGAGCAATAATCGAGGTCGAACTCCCTCCAGCACCCTCCACCAAAGGATCTTGGGGGGGCACAACAGCCGCCCCCTCTATCTGCATCGGGGGAGGCGCGGCTGTAGAAGCGAGCGGCGGAGAGGGAGACAAAGACGCCGTAACGTCTCCCCCTCCCCCCACTGTAGTACCGGGCAAGGGTGAATGTGGAGGAGGAGAACCCCCCTGCCCAGGCATCGAGTCCACTGCAACTTCGTCGGGATTAGGGGAAGCAGTGGGGGGAGCTAAAGTCGATGTCGAACTCCCACCACCACCCACCTCCGGAGGATCTAAATCAGCAGTTCCCTCTATGTTATCCATCGATGGAGGCGTGGCTGCAGTAGCAAGCGGCGAGGGGGAGCGAGACAAGGCCGCCCTCACTTCCCCCCTCCCCCCACAGAAGCACCGTGTAGGGGTGAAGGTGCATCCACCTGCCCAGGCAGCGAGGACGAGGGAGGTAGCGTGGTTGCGAGGGCCTCCTGCCCTCCCACAGTAGCGCCAGGTATGGGGGGTGATGTTGATGAAGAGCCCCCCTGCCCTGGCTCCCACTCCTTGGCAGCCGATGAGAGGATCGGCGGCTGTGTGCGTGGGGATGGCATTGATGTAGAACCCCCATTGGCTACCTCCTCCAAAGCAGTATCAGCAAGGAAAGAAGAAAAAACAGGTTTGTTAGCAATAACCAAATACTCTGCTATTTCCTCTTCCGTTGGGGGTGTATATTTTTTGTTCAAGTCAACGTCATCTTTCTCCATCATGACCTTAAGGCTGATCTCCTCCAACAGTTGTTCACAAGCCACCGTCACAGCCTCCTCAACTAGCTCCCTTTGTCTCTGCGGAGGGAACATTTCATCAAATGAGAATGCATGCTTCTGAATTGCAAGGTCTTGAGTTGGTGCTTTCGTCCCATTAGGAGGAAGGGTGCTGTTCTGGGGATTAGGTTCCTCGTCGGCATCTTTCATATCAAGATCTTCCCCCCTAGGAGCATCATCACCACCATGCTTGCCATCATTACCACCAGCCCCATCTTCACTCAAATCATCAGCCTCCGGATCAATGTCAATAGCCTGGATCACTTCATCAGGTTTAAAGAACAAGCGGAAAATTCCAGTACCCACACAAACATCGGCATGTTTAGGAATTTGCTTTGGATCATGCACCGCCACCAAGATCCTGACTTGACCAGTTGTCCGGAGATGAATCATATCCACCTTTTGGGTCGCCCCAACCAAGGAGCCAACTGCCCAAAGCGGGAGGAATGAGCGTAGCGGCCGAGGTACCTTAGTAACATTGACCCAAACTTGGGTAAGCACCTTGATGGGCTGTACGTCATCCACGAGTTCTTCAAAGGTAATGGTACCCTCTTTGTTCTTTGTTGTGATGGTGCCAATTGCTAACATACGGTCTAGCTCTTCTTTGCTAGGAAAAGGAACAATATATGAGTTCTCTCCCTGCACTTGCACCTCCCAATTCCACCGAACCGGAATAATTCTTGCGAGCTCCGTCTGTATCAATTGAGTAGAAATCCTTCCTGTGGCAGTAATAAGAGCAGCTGTTGAGGATTGAGCAAAGTTTACAATTTGGCCTTGTTTCGCACCTTGTATCTGGAAAAATCCCATCCCATCCTCAGCAACTCCGCAAAAGGACACCGTCGGTTTGGGTCGACGGAGCAGCGGGCATTGGCTTGTGAAATGTGGCTCGGTACAAATTGCACATTCCAACCACTCAGTCAAATCTTTGCGTTTGCGCTTCTGCTGTCCAAGATCATCATCAGCTTTCACAGTGTGTTCTTGCGTGGCGGAATCAACAGGTTCAGCCACGCCCTCATCAGCGGCGATCTCCTCTTGCGTGTCATCTCCCACCGGAACGCGCGGTGTCCCGCGCCCCCTTCCACGAGCCTGATCTCCATGGACCGCAGGCTCGCGATGGCCACGACCGCGCCATCTTTGATCAGCACGGCCGCGACCAGGTTCGGCCCGCTCCGCCCCCGCGACGCCTTGGGGGGCTCTGCCGCGACCACGCCCGCGGTGGTCACGCCCTTGATCCAGGTCACGACCACGACCACCATAGGGGGGGCCACGACCCCTGCCTCGATTGGGATCGGGAGGTGCCCCCCGGCCAGCGGTGCCTCGGCCACGGGCGACGTTTCCCCCCGCCATGAGGACGTCCCGGTATGTGGGCTTTTGGCCGGCGTCGGAGTCGAAGAGGGAGGTGTTGACGATGCGGCGTCGCTGCGGTCGAGGCTGAGCGGCAGCGGCGTCGATCTGCGGGGAACGGGGTATGTGGCCGGCGTCGTTGTCGAAAAGTGAAGTATCGACGATGCGACGTCGCTGTGGTCGATGTTGCGCGGCGGCTGCGTCGAACTGAGAAGGGCAGATCGGCACCACCCCTGGTTGAGTTGGACTCGCTAGTGGGCCCGAATATCTGGAACCCAGCTCAGTGTGCGGCCCGGTTTGATGAGGCCCAAATCCATCCCTGTGTTTCGAAATTTGAATCGCCGCCGGAATCGGATCTCGACCATGACCGCTGCGCCCGGCCCTAGCCATGGCCGGTTGGAGGAGGTCACCAAGGGTTGTTGCCGGCGTAATCCTCCTTGGAGGCAAGGGCCCCTTCCACACCTTCTTCCATCGGGCCTTGACAGGTTGCTGCGGCGACAACTTCTTCGCCACTGGGTTCTTGGACCTTGCCGCTGGGGCAGTCATGGATGCCGCTGCCGATGATGTAGTTGTAGCAGCTTTGGAGATCGTCGTGATCGTCGTCGATCGGGGAACGTTGACGGCTTGCTGTGCAAGGAGATCGGCATCTCCGAGATCTTCGCACTCGGAGTCGGTATCCCAAAACTTCCCCCGTCCTTCACAAAACGAAGGAGGCCAGCCGGTTGCGATCTGCGCCATGAATACCTTGTTTGGAACAATGGAGTTCCTAGGTTGATCATGTGCCGTGATCCGACGAAAAGCCTCCCGCGTGGCGGACGCAATCCTCACCCGCGGCATCCCATAGATGCGGCGGTGCGACCACTGCGGCACCGCCGCCGCGCTGCGAGATCCGGAGGTAGGTTATCCGGTGATCTACTCCGGTGATCCCCGGCGGCTCAGTCCTCGGCGTTGGCGTCTGGCTGCTTTGTCGCTCTGACTGTTTTACTACCTAAAACCAATTGAAAAGATAACATAAGTGGGGTTTAGAAGCTCACCAAGGTTCTGCGCTGCATATTAGCTGACAGTCGAAGATGATGGACAATTTTGTTGAGTGACAGGATAAGCCATCTCACTGCCAAGAGCCTTTGAATGAAAACCAAACCAAAAAAATCAAAGCATTAGAACTGAGAAAAATAAATAGCAATGAACAAAGTTGAATTTTAGGTTATCTGAAGGAAAAAAAAGGATCATATTGTATATCTAGCAAGGGTAAATATAAACATGATGCTCATCAGTTGGGCATAAATATTCTCTATAAAGTTGAGGGCCACCAATAGTGCAAAATTGAAAAAAAGGTGATAAATGATGACAGCCAAAACTAATAAAAAAGGATCAAATTTGATTCAAAAGAGACAAATTTGGACTATGATTTTCACATCAACTGAGCATTTTAAAAACCATATCCCGTTGAAAATAGGATTCTCATTTATGAAAAGATGCGTAGAGTAAACAGTTCATTTTTTTTGCTAGGTAGGGTAAAGAAACACTGGCTGGCACATGCTAAATTTAAAACATGCAGTAAATGTGGGCAAGCAAAAACACCAATCATTGAACAGGCATATAAGTTATTATAACCGATAAACCAATAAACCTCATATCTGATTTAATCATAAAGAGTACAGAAAAAAACATCTTTAGTAATCTAGAACAGACCACTGAACGTTAATCTTCCCAGACCAATGAATAGCAACTTATGGCAAGCTAACCTAGCAAGGTTAGTTGTTGGGATGCAACCAAATCAACCATCGAAGCACAAAGGTTAAGGACAACTATATGCATAACTAAAATAGGACATAAATATATATGCATTTCCGAGTGTCCACATAGGTTATGGACAACTATATGCATAACTAAGTTATGGACAAATATATGCATAACTAAAATAGAAGAAACAACATCAATCATATTAAGCAGACCTACCCAGAGCAAAATTTAAGATGCAACCTTTGAACCGTTGAACTATCATTGGTATCTGAAAATATAGTTCCCTATAAAGATGGCTGAGAAAATGATCTAGGCAACCTTTAGATGAAATGTGAGTTTGTAAAGCTATGACAGCCACAGACCTCTATAGTACCGGTAGGCACAGAACCCCGCATTACACATACTAAATTGGCTTGTCTCAGTCATAGATATGCCAGGAAACTTCTGTGACCACCAACAAAAAATCTAGAACGCATTACTTTGACTCAAAAGATACATATCAGTAGAATGGTTGACACACATCAGCCTATCCACTTTGTAAGGTACTCTCTCCATTCCAAACTGTAAGGCGTTTTGGTTTTTTAGATACATAGCTTCGCGCTAACTAACATCTTTTCAATTGAATAGGATTATTAGCCATCTCTGATAAACACAGATCACAGTACTAAAATAAATTAGGCACGGACAATTGTACATTCACTCCATATATATATATGCAAAAGAGAATTATTTAATTTGACACCCATGAAGAGTAACCAAATTAGTACAGATGCACTGAATTTTATTGGAGATGGAAAGGAAAGAAAGGAATCAGGTTGGTGCAATGTCATCCTATCTCCATTGCTTTCAGTGAACTTTCCTCCATGGTCATTGACCTTTTAAATTGCAAAAAAAGGAAGCCATTTTCTGCCCCATACCAAAAGCAATGGAGATCACAATACCAAACTGTACTTTCATGCCCACTTTATAACTATATGAAATAAATCATACGTCTCTTTCAGAGTAGAACCTGATTCCATCTATATAGTTTTGTTCATTTTTAAAAGTGGTCGTTCCCTGACATTTGAGCTAACAGAAGACTAATTGCAGCAGTAATAAGGGGTTCTCCACGAATCTAGAAGGCCTACAAACCGTGAAGTAATCATGACAAAGTCTAGATTTTTCAAAATTCTGTAGATGAAAAATCCAAAGCCCAAGAAACATTGGAAGGTCAAATTTAAAAAAGTTTAGAACACCCATGACAATACAAACTTGATGAAATAGAATGGTGTGCTATTAGTTATATCCCACAATCAGTTAAAGATGAATAGATGACATAACCACTTTGAGCAGGGTTGCTCTCTAGTCTCTACGTTCAGATTTAAGCCTGTCAAATTGTGGCCATTATCTTTTTCTCTATGATCTCTGGAGGTATATTATGAATCTAAAACTATGCAGAAGCATACTTTGGGAGGTTCTTAGTAGTACACCTGTTACATGTCAATAATTCAATGGTCGTACCTGTTTCATGAGAATATGAATATTCAGTGAAGCGTAAAGAAAATTCCAGTACTACAACAATGAGTGCAGGTAATGATGGTTTGCTTGTTTAACCTGCAAAGGTAGATATATTTTTAGATACAACTATAGAGGAGTGGCGTGCCTACTGCACATATATAGGTGAACTCAGTTTACACGTGATAACAAGGAAAAGAAAAGTAGTTTGTTTTGCTTACGGAGTGCACACATAAGAGAGAAGTCAACATTAGATGGCAAAATCAAATAGATAAATTGATGGGAAAAATATACCGTGCTATAATAAATCTGTAAGAAAAGCGTGCATGTTAGCAATGAAAAAATACAATAGGAACTTAATATGTAAGTTGTGGGCTAAACTTGGCATTAGGTATAGAATTACAGGAGAAACTATTGAAATGGCAGGAGTAGACCATGGAACATATCAATCTGGTTGCATTCGAAATTTTGAAGATGAATTAAATAAATTTAGCATCAATTTCGAAGAGTGGTCTATGTAAACATAGCATTTGGTTTGTGTGATCCTACCAAGTTCATCATTTATAATACCAGAAAGGTTTTAGGAAGCAAACATATTCAGTATGTAGACATGTGGATGACTTTTTTGAAACTACAAATAATTGGAATAAGTTAGGAAAGCACATCTACACTGAGAACAACAAAATCCAGAAAAGATCTTCAGCATTTCACATCTAGCTGAGTGGTAGGGATAAAAAGAATCACAAGATCAACACTTACTTTGTTCAATAGCCATAGATGTCCAAAATACAACGACTAACTCAGGCACAACAGGAACCAAAATTGAAGCATCGCCTCCATCTGATCGTGCAAATGCATTTTTTCTATGATCGTAATATGGTACTGCAGGAACATAATTTTCTTTAGAGGAATAGTTAAATAGGCAGCTAGTTTTGTGACTACATCTACATATACAACACATATCACACAAGGTAGGTTAAGTATGATGTCCTACCTGATAGATGACCTTTCTAAGCCGAAGCTAAGGTAATGAATCTTCAGTCCAAGGAGACAAATGACAAATAAAACATGCAAACCTGCTGAGACTCTCTCCCATGTTGTATGACCATTGCACTAAGCTGGAAATCTGTACAGAACAACATTTTAGCTCTATTAGCATCCTTTTTTTTCCACTGTTGATGAGGTAAAATGTTTTTCTGCTGCACTATAATAGAAAGATGGGATGGAGATAAGGGAACGCACCTAGCTTCTGCTGCTGAATCCTTCAGTCTGTAGCACAGATCGGAAGAGGAACATAGAGCAGGGGTGGACGAATCACCAAATTTCCAACTATAGAGGTGGAAGTCTTCACACAGCAGCCAGAGAAGAAAAGGGGTGGACGAACCCGGTGGATGCTCGTTGCCGGCGTCCCCACGCGGGGGAGGGGAGGGTGCTCGCCCCGCACCGCCGCTGAAGGGGCACGCTGGCCCCAGCGCCGCCGTGCCCGCCCTGCACCGCCGCTGTAGAGGGAGGGGGCGTTCGTCCATCCACATCGGAGCTCCGCCGCGCCGGGGGTTCCTCCGTCCCCAAGATCGTCATGCCAAGGGCGCTGCTGCCGGGGACGAGGCCGTGGGGAAGGGGCGTAGCCGGAGAGCCAAACCCTAGGTTGCCGCGCTGCAACCTTGGGGCACCGTCGCGCTCCGCCGTGAGCCGGCAGCACGGGAATGACTGGCTCGGCGCGAGTAGAGGAGTGGGAGGGGGAGGCGCAGGGGGAGACGGCAGACGGCGGCGCAAGCAGCGGAGGCGGCGGCGGCGGCGTCGGGGCGACCTGCGGGAGGAGCCGCGGGAGTACGGGAGAAGATAAGGTGGGAGCGTTTTTTTTTTTACCGATGGAAGGAAGGCCATATATTGGGTGGCCAGAGAACCGCACCCACCAGATTGAGGATCGGACGGTCCATAAAATTGGGGCGACGTGGATAGCCTCCTTGGAAGGAACTCCACGGGAAATGTAATCTCTTAATGTGAAATGACTAAAAGAAAAAGCACGTAAGATTTTCTATATGAATTCAGCCGTGCCGTACATTACACTTGCGACCCATGTTTGTTAAATGTACTTGTCAACTTCTATGCGCTTCTCATAATTGTTAAACCATGAAAACTCCATATGCTGCTCATTATATATGTATGTATGTATTTGTGGTGTGAACCATCAATTCAGGTATACATTAAGTTTTTTTTTTATATGTATATTAATAGAGGGGAGTTTAGATAAGTTTAGAAGCATGTATAAATGGCACTTCAATTATGCATTTTAGAAGCATCTATGGGCAATTCATGTGTAGATTCACGGTTTCAAGTTATTTTTAGAGGCCAATAAAATTTAGCTGTAAATCTAGAAGGTTATTCTTTTTTACAATAACAAAGGGGAGTGACCGTAAGCAAATGAGATTCAATCGCATGAGTATTGTTGTCCACGGTGATTGAGTCCACAATATTGATGGTTATAATTTCTGTGATTTTTTTTAGTATTTCTCCTTTTCTAGTGAGCCCCATGAAAACCTGATAATATGAAAGGTCTCAAAGAAATATGTGATTAGGAATAGGAAAACTAGAAGGATACTATTTCCTAGAAAAAGCCTGGTGGTGGTGGAAGCTTGGATGATTCATGTGAGCTCAAACCCTTCTCTAAAGCAATAAAGGCCAATCCAAAGAGGTAGGGGATGTCGACGCCACCACAACTCTTGCAACAATTTGCTAGGGATGCAACTAAAGGGATATGTAAATTCCTTCTACTGGCATTTAGACATGGACGTTGATGCCACCACCAAACACAATGCCAAAAGTTACACATAACTGGATCCATCTTAAGTGGTAGATGATGTTGTGTCAGTTTCCAATGCAACAACTGGAAACATACATTGTTCCTTTATTACGTGCTAATAACAAATGAATATGTGCATCAGGCATGAGGCAAAAAAGCTTACACACAAAAAAGAGACAAACGATAAAAAATTAAGGCGGGCTAGGACACGAAGAGCAAAATCGAGGCTCACCACCTAACGAGCATGACGAAACCCCATCTGAAAAGAGAATGAACAAGAGAAGATGCGACCGAGCGGATCTGCAAGAGAGGGGAGAGGACCATTCGTCCACCTACTTGCTTCTCAACCATGCTTGCAGACTTGAAGGGCACATAGCATCCAAAGGACATGACTGAGCTTTCTTAGTGCCAAAGAGGGGGCATATGCCCCTCTTATACAAACAATTTCTTAAATACATATTTAACTCTTTCAGTTGACAAGAAAAAAAAATACTAATATAGCCTCTATGGATGTTGATTATATTTGATTTGGCCTACTCTGTAAAATGATCCAAACTCCATCACCGTCCAATGTGTCGTTTGGCATTCGGCGATGTTCTATGTTATGACAGAGTGAGACTATGTTGGCAGTGTTTTATATTTGCTAAGTAGAAAGAAAGACTGTGTTTTACATTTACTATGGAGAAAGAAAGACCGAATGAAATCTATGAAGGAGATATATTTTTGTAACGAAGACAACACGAGCCAACCGTAACACACTACACACTAGCAGACACATTAATAACGTTTGGGATGACTAGACAGGCTTGGTGGGCTATTTTCCACTACTGAGATGGGCCGTGGCCCAGGTAAGGAGTGAGTGAGGGAAGAGTGGGAGGAGATGGGTTGGCGAGATTGGACCTGACAGGGAGGGATAATGAGAGTTTTATTCTTTTTGTTTTTTATTTTTGCAAAGACCTCTTGGATTGAAACACTTTCAAACCAAACCAAATCTATGCTACGACTATTACAAAATTTTCTTCTCACGAGAAGTGATGAAACGAAATACGAATTGTTGAAGACGAGGAGCTTGCAATATAGTAGCTCTAGTTTGGTCAGCACAACAGTATTTACCGAAATGGAAGTGTATAGCTTGCTTCTGCAGACTGCAGCTCTTCTGCCAGTATTGTGTAACTTGTTATTGGTTCTTATTACGCTCTTTGTTTGTTGATGAAAGAGCGTGTAACTCGATTTTGATATCGCGTTGTTTATATTTGTTAGAAATACAGAAATGAAACATCATCTAGCCGTCAACATATCCATTTGGATTTATTTTAGGCTTGCGTGACATCGACAGGACACGTACGGCGACTTCTGGAAACTCGCAGTTTGACCTCTGCAAAAGCTTCCAATTTTGTGTTGCTCAAAAAAAAAAAAACTTCCAAATTTGTGCCTGACTTTTATGTTTTTTTCTGTAAAATTAAATTGATTCCTGTGAAATTCCTACATAGTAATTCTATAAACTCAGAAGCATATGCCTTTGACGCATTGGAGTACATACGCCTTCGGGATCGCTCCAATCGTCACGCATGAGCATGACATTCGACTGGCGGGCGGCTGCGTTTGAAGCGACATCCACAACTTTCGTTATTCGCCATAGACGTGTGTTCGTCCGACAACGCCGGCAACCGAGCGCAGTTCGCCCTGTTTCGGCTGGGCTGACGCTGCGTGCGCTTGGACTTGCATTGTACTTGCACCAACCAGAGTGAACAAACGACAAAGTGCCGTCCGTCCGTTGCATTTGGCACGCAGGCTCAGACAGCTGACGCGGCTTGGCACTCGCCATGCTTGCTGGCAGATCCGGATCTGCACACCACGCTCTCATGCTTTGCCGGACATTACGAGGTCAGCAATCAGCATCAACAACCATGGTGATAATTGTAAGCTGGAACCTGAAGTCACTGGGTGATTGTGCCACATGTTGGCATGGATGTTGGATAGGATATGTGTAAAATACTACAATATATAAGGCGCAGAAACGGATACTGCGAATCATCATTTTTCTTTCTCGAACCCACAGGACTCCTGCGCACTAAGAAATCCCTGGAGTACAAGATAGTTGCAGCCTTGCAAGTGCCCATTGAGAAAAGGAAGAATTACTATCATCATCAACAACCATATAAGGCACGGCTTGGAATGTAATGAAGGATCATCAACCGCCTTGGAATGGATTGAAGGATCAGTCAGAAGTTCAGGATCAGAAACAGGTTAAAAGGAAACTAAAATTGATCACTGTACATTAACATGTCGATGGTATGTCTATACACAGTGTGTCCCAGCAACTGAGTTAACTTATACAGTTACACATATCTGTTATTGATCTCTCTCCACATCAAATTAAACGCTTGTTCCAACTATATATTTGTTGGTTAAAACGATGGTCTATGATATATTACTATATGCTCTACAAACTGTAACTTATGACCCACATTTTAAACATCTAGAACCTGGCAGCTGACAAGCTCAGCCGTCCCAAAGTTCCTAGAAGCCACAGTGGTCCATACCACATTTTCTTCAGACACAGCGTTATCCGAGTTATTCTGTACTACAGCCTGCATAACTTGAAGAGTGTTGTTCGCGGCCTTTGTTATAACATGGAGCCTTCCACGGAGACCGGCGAGTAAATATGGGGCCTCTGCATCGGTGAAATCATTAACTGGAACTTGTGGTGAGATAGTTACCCATGTGTCCTCTTCAGAGTTGTATCTTTTTATCTGACCACTGTCCAAAGAGCTGGAAGGTTCCAAGGTATAAAGTTTGTCATCAATCACAATACCCAATTTTGTGCCTGCTTGTCTTGCTGGCCATCCGTCACCGAGACCATCTGGCATTGCTGACCAAGCATTCAGATCTGGGTCATAGATCTCACCTCCGATGTCAAAAAAGAATGGCCATGAGTACAAGCTCTGAGGAACATACAGCTTTCCGTTGAAGGGTGCCATTCCCGTGGCGATAGGCTTCAGCACATCGACCAAGAAGGCTGTGGGGAGTACCTGTGCTTTTGCGAAAGGCATTTCTGGTAGCTCACTCCACATTCCAGTTTTGGGATCAAACGCCTCAGCTGAACGCAGAGGAAGCAGGCCATTCCGACCCCTACTGACTCCACCAACTACATATAACTTGCCATTCAAAAATGTTGCCTTGCAGAAAGCTCGCCCTGTCATCATTGGGCTCACTTCCTGCCACAAATTGAGAAAAGGGTCGTATCTCCAAACACAATTCAGGGCAACAGCTTTGGAAAACCCCCCAATGACATACAAGTAACCATCAGCAACACCCACTGAACAACCACAAAAGGGCATCTGGTCCAAACTGTTCCTGCGCCAAAACAAGCCCCTCACGAAATCAGCAATCCTAATGCTTGATCCCACAACATTCCACATCCGGAACCCAGAAGATGCCGTCCTATTGGATTCCTCCTCATTGACGAAAGAAGGCATCGGTGGCAACCTCTGCCATTTCTGAAACACTGGATCGAGGCCATACCAATGGAGCTTGTTTGCCTCAACTTTGGTCAGTACATACAACCATTCTTCACTTACACCAAGCTCTCTCCTCAGCTGGGAAAGTTCAGAACCAACGATTGCTGCCTTCCAAGCTCGGCAAACCATCTTCAAGTTAAGGTAGTGGATCCGCGGTAACCTTGCCAGAATCTGGAGTGAGAGCTCATCAGGAAGAGTTGGAACTATCCTTGGGTTTGACCCATACTCATAAGTAGACACCTTCACCCTCTTATTAGGATCTGCTCCAGATGTCTCAGGCTGATCCATTGACTTAGCCGTAGTACTTGTCGCACTTAGAATGGAGCCCATCTGAACTTCTTTTCTCCAAAACAAATAATTGAAGCAGTCTTACATCTCTAATCCATCAATAGGCGCTAAAAATAGGTTTGAAAATAGGGGCTCTGTGAGTTTCAATATAAGTCTGAGATATATAGTGACAAAGCACAAGTCTAAAAATGCAATTAATATGCCACAAACATTTAAAAGCATCATAAGAAGGATTTCTAACAAAGCAAGCAAACACTTGAAAACGAACACATCCTGCAAACCCAAGTTTTTGAGAAAGTCAACATCACTGCCACACAATTTCTGTTCACAGAATTGCCACTGGCATCATGGCATGTGGCCCTAGGCTCCAACTCTATAGGTCATTACTGAGACAGTGAGTGGAAAATCCCCACACGCCAATAAACAAGAATGAGACTGTAATCATATATGGAATGTTGGCTTTGGCAACATTGAAATAAGAAAAACTCTCCCTCATCCATCAATAGGCGCTGAAACTGTGTTTGAAAATAGGAGCTCAATATAAGTCTGAGATAGTAGCAGAGAACACGTCTAAAAATCTGACTATAAAACAATAATACGCCACAGATATTTTAATGCCTCATAAATGGGATTTCCAATAGAGCGAGCAAATGCTTCAAAACGAACACATCCTGCAAACCCAAGTAGAAAGTCAACGTCACTGCCACACAATGTGTGTTCAGAGATTTGCCACTGGCATCATGGCATGTGGCTCTAGGCTCCAACTCTATAGTCTAAAGGTCATTACTGAGACAATGAGTGGAAAATCCCCACATAATAAACCAAAAAAAAAGGGGGATATTCATGTTGTTGGCATAAGAGAAACTATCAATAGCATATATATACGGAGTATATTTCATTTTATCGACTATCTCCTCTACCCCTATATGGGGACTCTAAACCCAAACAAAAATCCGAGCAGGACAATTGATTCAACTTTAAAATCCCCACCCCCCAAAAGGGGAAAAAGAAAACCCCACCCACGGTCCTAAAATTCAAGAGCCATCATCTACTAACAGCAAAAGGCTCGAATTTGACAGCGCAAGTTACGTGTTCTACCTCTGTCGAACCTAAAACAAGGCGGGTGATAATTCATCGACTGATCGACCCCAAAAGAAATCAGAAATCAAAGATGATCTGCGCGGGACCCAGGATGGCTTTCCATGAATGAATCAGACGAGAAATTAGAGGCCGACCGTGATCAGGCTTACCACCGGGACGAAATCCGATGCGGCTGGAGGAGAGCGGGGAGCGGAAGGCAGCTGATGATCCCGCCGGGTAGCGGTAGAGCCCGTGGCGTCGACAGAGGAGTGAGTACGACCCGCGCCGGACGTCGTGTCAGCAGATGGGTAGTAGAGGCAGGCACGCAAGGGGGAGGGCGAAGGTGAAGGCTGAGGACGGCACGGAGAGGGGCGCGGCCAGCGGGGTGGTGGTGACCGTGACCGGTGGGTGGACACGGACGGGTTGGTGCTTCCTGGACTGGACCTGCCGACGGTGCGGGGTCGGTGGCCTGGCCCGCGGTGGCGCTATCGGCAGCCCAGTCTTGGCGTCAAGATTTAGCTAGGTTTCTACCAGCACCATTTTTTTAGAATTACCAGCACCATTGTTGTTGTTGTTTTTTTTTTGAAAAAATCCACTGTTGGTCTCTTAATTTTGGCGAAAGTCTGCTTTAACTCTCTGAACTCCAAAACCGGACAAAACATGTCCCTCAACTTTCAAAACCATTCATATTACGTCTCCTCGACGGGTTTTGTACGGTGGTTTTGCTACAGTAAGGCTATCTCCAACGGAGTAGCCATTAGGTGACCCAAACATAAAATACAATGCACACAGTGTTTTGGGTTGCAAAACATGCCTCCAACCGATCACCCAAAAGGGCACCGATTTTGGCAACGCAGGAGAGAGGGAACCGAAATATGCGTACCCTCTCTCCTCGACGCAAAGCCTGGCGCGGCGGGGCCCACGACGGGAGTGGCAGCAGGATCCCGGCGCGCCGCCACAGCGGCTCGTGGCGGCGGCGGAGCTTGGCCACCCACTCGG